>CM035418.1:191384587-191632087 GCA_020310875.1 Ceratopteris richardii | reverse complement strand
TGTATGTGTATGTGTATGTGTATGTGTATGTGTATGTGTATGTGTATGTGTATGTGTATGTGTATGTGTATGTGTATGTGTATGTGTATGTGTATGTGTATGTGTATGTGTATGTGTATGTGTATGTGTATGTGTATGTGTATGTGTATGTGTATGTGTATGTGTATGTGTATGTGTATGTGTATGTGTATGTGTATGTGTATGTGTATGTGTATGTGTATGTGTATGTGTATGTGTATGTGTATGTGTATGTGTATGTGTATGTGTATGTGTATGTGTATGTGTATGTGTATGTGTATGTGTATGTGTATGTGTATGTGTATGTGTATGTGTATGTGTATGTGTATGTGTATGTGTATGTGTATGTGTATGTGTATGTGTATGTGTATGTGTATGTGTATGTGTATGCGTGTGGGTATGCGTATGTGTATGTTTATGTGTATGCGTGTGGGTATGCGTGTGCGTATGCGTATGCGTGTGCGTATGCGTATGCGTATGCGTATGCGTATGCGTATGCGTATGCGTATGCGTATGCGTATGCGTATGCGTATGCGTATGCGTATGCGTATGCGTATGCGTATGCGTATGCGTATGCGTATGCGTATGCGTATGCGTATGCGTATGCGTATGCGTATGCGTATGCGTATGCGTATGCGTATGCGTATGCGTATGCGTATGCGTATGCATATGCATATGCGTATGCGTATGCATATGCATATGCGTATGCGTATGCGTATGCGTATGCGTATGCGTATGTGTATGCGTATGCGTTTGCAAGCACCAAGAGTACCTCATCTTGCTGCAACCAAAAGGGTACTTAGGTACCTCAAAGGAGCAGTGAATGAAGGTCTATATTACCCATTTGATGATGGATTAAATGTACAAGCTTATTGTGATGCTGATTGGGTAGGTTCCAAAGATGACAGGAGGAGCAGTAGTGGATATTTTATCATGCTAGGGAAGAAGACCATCTCATGGATGTGAAAAAAACAACATACCGTGGCTCTTTCATCGATCAAAGCTGAGTATAGAGGCTTAGCACGTCTCATATGAGCTTATGTGGCTCAAGAAGTTGTTTGATGATCTTGATTTGCAGGTTAAGCAAGTACCTATTTTTTGTGACAACATAAGTAGCATATGCTTGGCTCAAAATCCAGTGTTCCATGCAAGGTCGAAGCATATAGAAGTGCATTACCACTTTATTCAAGAGAAGATCATGTCAAAGGATGTCAAGGTGGAGCATGTCAATACAAAGGACCAATATGCAGATATGTTTACCAAAGCATTGGATGGAGTAAAGCTACAACACTTGAAGGCATGCATTGGAATGAAGGACCTAGGCATTGAGACTTGAGGGGGAGTGTTGAAAATCAAGTCTAAATCATGCAAAAAGGCTCAACCACGAGTTTTGCAAGTGGACCAATAAAAAAGGAAGACCCAAAGTCATGGAATAAAGTTAGAAGCTCCACCAAACTCAATCAAATTCAAATATCATCAAATCAGCCACCAAAAAAAGCACCTAAACTGGTTGGCGGGTGGTTACCTAGATTGTAGGAAACATAAAAGTCTATATAAGCATCATCCCACCTTTGTTTCTTGCGTTGTATGCATTCCATGAGTTTCCCACTTAGTTTAGTGAAGTCATAAACTCCACCAAGCAGCTCCCTTGCTTGCTTACCTCATTTTCTCATGATTTTGCTCATCTCTATCTAGAGGTGTAGTTAGGCTTTTCCAAATCTGATTGTACCAGATTGCAGAGCATTGCTTACTCTTTCATTCTACTCATTTTCCTTGATTTCAAGCTTCATTTGGTATCTCATATTGTGCCCTGAACATTGCCAAATTTTCAAGTTATTTGGCTGAGTGAGTTGTGAGAAATCACCAACTTTGTGAAGGTATATCTCTGCACATAGGCAGAGAATGTTGCAAACAGGTAGCCTGTTTTGCAGAGGGTGATTCTCCCAGCTGGAATATCCATTTGGGATGATTTAAATTTTGTTGGGTAGATCTTATAGTCTACTACAATTCTGCAAAATGTCATTGTAAGTATCTCTACTAGTGCAGAGAAACATTCAAAACAGTGAGCATATATCATTGCTTGTGGACCTAGTGTAGGGCAACCATCTTCCATTTTTGCATTGGGGTGTTAGAATCATCCCCCATCAACACACATAAACACACGCATACACACACACATACACACACACATACACACACACATACACACACACATAGAGACACACGCATACACATGCATACACACAAACATACACACATATACATATATAAAAACACACATACACTCACTACACATATATGCATACACAAACATACACATGCATACATACATGTATACACACCCATACATAGATATACACACATATACATTATACATGCATATGCATACACACACATACACATACACATACACATACACATACACATACACATACACATATGCATACACATACACATACACATACGCATACGCATACGCATACGCTTAACACTCCAACTACATGTGCAATATCAGGTCTTGTCATAGTAGCATACAAGAGAGAACCAATTATTGGCCTATACATGGTCACATACTTCACTTCTTCACCTTCATGAGCACTTAGTTTAACATTTACTTCTAATGGATTTGAAATGGGCTTGCAATCACACAAGCCAAACTTCTTCAAAATATCAAGAATGTATTTCCTTTGCATCAAGTATATACCTTCCTCTTTATATAGTACTTCAATCCCAAGGAAGTACCTTAAAATCCCTAAATCTGAGATTTTAAATTCACATCCAAGCTTCCTCTTTATGTCCTTGATGTTGGCTTCATCATCCCCTGTAATGATCAAATCATCAACATATATACAAATGAAAACAATTTTGCTACTTTCCTTCTTCACAAAGAGTGATGGGTCTGCATGACTCTGATTGTATCCATATTTTACTAAGTAGTCCACAGGTCTTTGGTTCCAAGCTCTTGGGGCTTGCTTGAGTCCATGAAGAGCCTTCTTTAGCCTGCATACATTATGTGGAAACCTCTCATCTTCAAAGCCTTGGGGCTGGTCCATGAAGACTACCTCTTCAAGCTCTCCATTTAGGAAAGCATTCTTCACATCCAACTGGTACATCTTCCAACCTTTTGAGGCTGAAATTGCAATCAAACTTTTGAAGGTGGACATCTTAGCTACTGGGCTGAATGTTTCCTCAAAGTCTATGCCATAGGTTTGAGCAAAACATTTGGCAACCAGCCTTGCTTATACCTAGAGATGCTCCCATCTGCATGCCACTTTACATTGTACACCCATTTGTTGCCAATGACTTTCATGTCCTTTGTTCTTGGCACCAATGACCAAGTATCATTTTCTTCAAGTGCTTTGACTTCCTCCTCCATGGCGTCAATCCATTCCCTATGCTTATTTGCTTCTTCAAAAAGTTAGGTTTTTCACAAGCTATAACTTGACTCATGTAGGCATAGTGTCTTGCAATGAATGAATCATAAGTTAACCTTTGAACAGGGTATTTAACCCTATTGGATGACCTTACCTCACCATTAGGTGGTAGGAATCTCCTCCTCCTTGGTTTAGATGCTTTAAATCTTGGAGTTTCTAATTTTTCCATATCTTCATCACTTGTAGATTCCATGTCTACCCATCGATGGTCTTCGTCATTTGCCTTTTCCTTTCCTTTGCTACTTCCTTCACTTGAATGAGATTCATTCCTTGTCCTTCCATGCCAACCTCATGTAATACTCTCCTCTGATGGTGTGCTTGAAGTGGCTGGACCACTTATCTCGATGCTTTGTTGTTGCTCTTTGAACTTCTTCTCAACTTCATATGCATCATCAACCTGTAACACATCTTTGCTACCATACCAAGGCAACAACTCATCAAATACTACATCCCTACATACCTTAAGCTCTTTGGTGCAAGGGTCATAGAATCTAAAACCATTTTTCTCTGAAGAATATCCAAGAAATATACACCTATCCACCTTCTGGTCTAACTTGTGTCTCAATTCTTGAGGTATGTGAACATAACACACACAACCAAATACTTTGAGATGTGAAAGATTGGGTTTCTCACCACACCAAGCTTCATAAGGTGTAACTCCATGTACTCCTGAGGTTGGACACCTATTCATAATGTATATGGCTGTATTTGTTGCATTAGCCCAATAAGAGTTAGGAACATTCATTTCATTTAACAAAGATCTAGCCACTTTTGCTATTTATCTATTCTTCCTTTCTACGACCCCATTTTGTTGAGGTGTATACCTGCAAGTGAATTGCCTTTTGATGCCATGGTCATGTAGAAAATCTGAAAATTCATTTGAAAAATACTCTCCCCCTCCATGCGATCTGAGAGTCTTTATATACTTCCCTGTTTCCTTCTCCACTAGGTTTTTTATCCTCTTGAAGTGGTAAAACACCTCTGACTTTGACTTCATGCAATACATCCTAACAAACCTTGAATGATCATCTATAAATGTGACAAAATATATATTACCTCCAATGGATGGATCCCTTGTAGGTCCCCATACATCTTTGTGTATGAGATTCAACACTTCATTGCTCACATGTGCTCCCTTCTTGAATGGCAATCTGCTTTGTTTTCCTAATTGACAAGCATGGCACAAATGTTGCATATTCTGAGATGTAAGATTAGGTAGACCACTCACCAAGCCCTTCCTTTGCATGTCCTTCATCCTTTGTAAGTTTATGCGCCCAATTCTTTTATGCCATAAGTCGATTTCTGCAATCTATTTATTTCCAATTGACAAGTAGACAGTGTGAGGGGTTGATGGTTTTACCTCCATGGTGAAGAGTCTTCCTTGCTTCTTTCCTTTTGCTATGAGCTTGTAGTCCTGCATGGGGTCTTCAACAAAACATCCTTGCTCATTGAACCTCACCTCATAACCTCTTTCAACCATTTGACCTACCAAAACCAAGTTCTTTGTGATGGTTGGCACATGCAACACATCCTTCAACACCTTGGAGCTCTTATAATGTATGCAATTTCCTTTTAGAAGAAGTTATCTCAAGATTAGTGGTTGTAGACAGGGGAGAGTTAGATGTGAGAAAGGCAAAAGAGTTCTTTGATCGTCATGGAATTTGATTGTCTCTCACTATTGCCTATAACCCAAAGGCAAATGGAAAGATCGAGAGAGGTCACCCTTCCATCGTGAAGGTGATCTCTAAGGCCTGCAACGATGACATAAAGCAATGGCCTGAGAAAGAGAAAGTTGAGGCAGAAGATTGAATCAGGAGAAAGATATATATATATATATATATATATATAGAGAGAGAGAGAGAGAGAGAGAGAGATAGATAGACAGATAGATAGATTGATAGATAGATAGATAGATACATAGATAGATAGATAGATAGATAGAGAGAGGTGGTGGATAGGCGACAACAAAAATAAAAAAGATAGTGCTCCTTGGACAGAGGCACAAAGATGGTCGAAGTCAATTGAGAGAGAGAGAGAGTCAGTTGTAGGAGGCACATACAGAGATGAAAATGGTGGTGATTTCTATGCACACATTCGAGACAAGTCACATGGCCAACACCTTTACCGATAATAAAGAAAACTATATATATTGTCTGTCTGCATTGGGCTTGCATGAAAACAATTCGCACCACTTTTAGCATCATCGGTGTCAAGGTCATCCAATAATCGTAAGGAATGTCTTGGATGTCGTGTGTATTAGAGAGAGCAAAGGATTAATTATGTAATGTGCAATCCATTCATTGTTGCCCATAGATTCTCTCATACTTGAACCATTGGTCCACGTTGCTCTGAAATTTCTAGACATTGAGGACAATGGGATGATGTTTGTTACCGTTAGTGTCCATGTGAAAGGCCAAATGGCCACTGGACACTTCCTTGGATATGTTCTTTAATAAAACATATAGTGGCCTGGTCAGTCACAGACCATATGTTTGACCGCATTTGTCAGACCTAAGAGGTCTGTCTTTGTACTCACTGTGTATTGTGTGTTCTGCGTACTCTGCGGCCTCTATGCAGAGTATTGTGTGCGGCCTTAGGAGCTCGGTTTTCTACTCCGAGCATATCATCACGTAGCTCTCAAGAAGGAGAGCGCACTGTGGTGCATTGCCATCGAAATACTTCACTGGTGTCAGAGCAGTTCGATGCAAAAAGCTTTGTTCCTTTTGTGTGAGTGAAGCGAGCAACCCCCCAAGGCTTTTGACTACGGTGGAAACCAAGGTATAGACCTTGGCATACCTTGTCATCCAAGTCACCGGAGTCACCTTTGCACCGTTGGCTACGCGCAAGGGAGGGCCTCAATGATCAAGGAATATAGAGGTTCCCGGTACTTCCTGGGAGGTCACCCATCCCAGTACTGTTCCCCTTGGAGCTTGCGTAATCGTGGCAATCTCTTGCCACTAAGCTACACTCTTGTGGTGTCTGAAGAAGGGGAAAGACTAAGGTTGACATTACCTTGAACATGTTTTGGTCCCTCAAAGCTTCATTCTTTGCTTTCAAAGCCTATTTTTGAAGCATTTTTGGGTGTCTTTTGGAGCCATTTTGGAGTACTTCTGCACATAGTTCTCTTCACACAAGTCCAAGAACATCAAGAAGAGTGTTCTTTGTACTTCTCCGACAACAGATATCAACCTTTGGGGCTGTGTTTTCAGCCACACTCGTAAAACTATAGGTTTCTTGAAAGGTTTCAGTTTTGGTGGGAGCAGTTGCTGCAAATTTATGCAAGTTTTTTGAGCCTAAAACATTAGAGTTGATAGACACTTGCAAGTGTTATTGGCTAGTTTTTGGGCTATGTATTCAGCCTTTAGTGGCATTTTACTGCGTATATTGAACACATACACACCATGTATGCTTATGTGGATACCACTTATGTACGTCCATGTAGTCATTGATATAGCGGTAACGTTCTTTGCTTCCGTTGAGACTAAATAAGGAACTAAGCTTAAGGCTTTACGTTTAGATAACAGGGGTGAGTATACCTCACATGAATTCAACTTTTTCTGTTAGTCTAGAGAGATTCGTAGAGAGTTTATAGCTCCTTATACCCCAATACAGAATGGTGTAGCTGAGAGGATGAATAGAACTATTCAAGATAGAGTAGTTTCTATGTTGCATCATGCAAACCTCTCACAAGGCTTTTGGGCAGAAGCAGTATTGACTAAAGTTCATGTCATTAACCTTTCACTTAGTACTACCAAAGGTCTGAAAGTGGCACAAGAGTTGTGGGTAGGAAAGCCACCATATTATGATCATCTTCGAGTTTTTGGGTGTGAAGCATATATTCATATACCCAAGAATCTTAGACCAAAGTTGGATCATAAGTCAAAGAAATGCATTTTCCTTGGATATGGTTGAGAAGAACAATTTGGATATTGCTTATGGGATCCTGAAACACGGACAGTGATCAGAAGGAGTGATGTTATTTTCAATGAGTTTAAGATGCATAAAAAGCCCCTTAAGGAGGTTGAAGTGGGAAGAGTGGTGTTTGAGGATACTATTCCTCCGGTTAGCATGCATAAAAATGCTGCACATAGGGATTTTCAAGAGAATGTCCATTCAGATCAATCTGCACATGTTCCTGCTTAGCAAACATTGAGACGTTCTGCATGTGTCTCACATCCACCTGATAGATATGTTCCAGGTTTAGATTTTGTTATGCTAACAGATGTTGGTGAGCCTTCTTTGTTGGTGCATTTTGCCCAAGCCTACATGCTTGATATGCTTGATATTATCCTCATTTGTAAGTCACATGAGTAGTCATGTGAACACCTCTTGTAAAAGAGTACATTTTATCTCTTGTAAATGGAAAAAGAAAAAAGTAAAAGGATGGCTTACCTCATCCATGATGTAAAAGCAAATTCGTGGCTCCAACTACCAAAATCACGAATTTTTGAGCTGAGGGAATCTCTCCTAACTTTGGGGATCACTTTTAGGTGGAGCCATTCGAATTCGAATTCAAAACTCCCTCCAAGAATAGCTATAAAAGGAGCAAGAAGGAAGAGGCGATTAGCAAGCCTTGTACGTGACCACTTCATGTCATTTTGTAGAGATTGAAGAGCTTACTCCATAGCTCTATCATTCTACTCCCATTGTGCAAAGATTCATTGCCAATGTGGTTGTAATCATATGTGAATCTATACATTTATTATCATCTACCTCTCTGTTTTGTTCTCTGCTATACTCACTCAGAGCAGTAACTTCAGAAGGTCATATCTCGAGTTTTACTGAACCTTTTTCAGTGTTTTAAAGTGCGTTGGATAGCTCTCACTGTCTAGTTTCTACCTATAAATTTTCAAGGTCATTGGATTTATACTTTTGGAGATATCTGCATTTTACT
The DNA here is from genome assembly GCA_020310875.1 of Ceratopteris richardii. Lineage (NCBI taxonomy): Eukaryota > Viridiplantae > Streptophyta > Polypodiopsida > Polypodiales > Pteridaceae > Ceratopteris > Ceratopteris richardii. The sequence goes on along the minus strand of CM035418.1, from coordinate 191,623,741 downwards.
GCTTACTGGTCTATCTCTGTAGAGCCCCGAGAATTGTGGGAATGTTCCAGAACTTGATGAAACTTGTTCTCAGTGCTCAGTCCATCATTTGAAGTGTTTTAACTTGGAATAGGAAGCTTGCTAAGTCTATTTGCTATGCCCAAAAGGAATTTTTCTAATTCCTTCCAGGTTGAGAGCACTGTTCATTTTTTCCAGCAGGTGTATGTCCAAAAATAGCAAGTTTTGGGAGCTAGTCATTTCGCAACTTGTCGGTCTTGACTTAAACTTTTGGGATACATGTTCCAAAGTACTTGGCTGATATTTTGGTGGATTTAGGAAGCTCAAAGGGTCTACTAATCAACTCTGAAGTCTTAGTTGGCTGGTGTGAAGCTGGTTGTAGCGGCACCTACTCATCTTTGGATTGCATCCACCATCTCTCTTCACAGTGGTATCAGAGCATAGTCAAGCAACATGGGAGATGGATTTCCATCAACAATTGACAAATTGGATCGAAACAACTACCCGGCATGGTCTCTAAGGATGGAGGCTTACCTTCAAGGAAGGAATCTATATGGATTCATATCCGGAGATGAAGCAATGCCAACCATGAGGAACAAAGGGCAACCATCACATGAAGAAGTGGAAGGACTTTCGAATTGGTGTTCGAAGGATGCACTTGCAAGGTCCTATATTCTAAACTCAATCTCTGATTTTCTTTTACCTCATGTCAAGGGATGCAAGACATCAAGAGAAACCTGGAATGCACTTGCTTCTTTCTTCTCTTCCAACACTCGAGCAAGGAAGAACCAATTGTGGATGGAGTTCACAACAATGAAGAAAAGCCCGAAGCAAAATGTGACTGATTATGTCACAAAGATGAAGGAGATTTCCGACCAACTTGGAAGCATTGGAGAGGTAATTGAAGAGGAGCAAATCATAAGACAAATCATGAATGGAATCAAAGCAGACGACAAGTGGGAGTCATTCACAACAGCCATGGATTTATACATGGATATGCATGTACCCGACCTCAACACACTCATGGGCCAACTCTTCACTCATGAAGCAAAGATTAGCAAAGGTGGTGAGTCCTCAAGAGGTAATCAAACTTCTGCCTTATATTCTGATAAAGCTAAGGTCAAGGACAAGTCAAAGAATAGGAAGAATGAAGATGAAGGAAGCTCTTTCCAAGCAAACTTTGCAGGTAGAGGAAGAGCTAGAGGAAGAGGCAGAGGTGGAAAGCAAGGCAGGGGGAGATTCCAATCATCTCAACCTTGCAACATATGTGGCTTATCTAACCATACTACTGAAGAATGTTTCAGGAATCCAAAGAACTCAAGAGGAAGAGGATTCAATAGAGGTGGCTATGGATCAAATAGAGGTAGGTACAATGGAGGCTACAACAACAACAACTACTACAACAACAATTACAACAACAACAACAACTATCAAAGTGGCCATAGAGGAAGAAGAGATTACAATAACTATGCAGAGGACCAAAGTCAAGAAGATTCATTATTGATTATGAATCTATCAACAAAGAAGGGTAAGGATGATGATCACATATTTTACATTGATTCGGGATGCTCGAACCATGTAGCAGGAAATGTGGCTTTACTTTCTGATTTGGAAGATCCTCATAACAAGCATGAAGTGCAGACAGGAGATGACACAAAGCACTCAGTGGAGAAGATAGGTAATGTGAAGACATCAGATGGGAATATGAACCTCTTAAGCAAAGTCTTGTATGTCCCTACAATTACCAAAAATTTAATAAGTGTTGGACAGATTGTTGAAAAAGGATTGCAGGTTAGATTCAATCGATTTGGAGCATATGTTGAAGACCCAAGGCAAGGCTTTCGAAGGATTGCCAAAGGAGAAAAGACAGGAAGGCTTTTCACTTTTGAAGTGGAAGATACAAAGAACATAGCTTTGTTTAGCTATGGATCTCAAACTCTAACAGAGTTGGAGATATGGCACAAAAGGCTTGCTCACATTGGTGAGAGGACACTCAAACAGATTTGCAGGGACAAAAGTGTACTTGGTTTGCCTAATATCACAAGGCAACACATGATTTATAAGTGTGAAGCTTGTCAACTCGGCAAGGCTCATAGACAACCTTTCAATAAGAAAGGATATATGTATCAAAATCCTTTGGATCTAGTGCACACGGATGTGTGGGCTCCAAGTAAGGAGCCATCTATATCAGGCTCAAGATATTATGTGTCTTTCATAGATGATTGTAGCAGGTGGACCATTCTGTTTTTCATGAAGCACAAGGATGAAGTGTTTAATTGCTTTAAGAAGTATATTGCTCTTGTTGAAAATCAAACAGGTAGGACTTTGAAAAGACTCAGATCAGATGGTGGAGGAGAATACTTCTCTTCTGAATTTGATGCCTTCTTGCATGAAAGAGGCATTAAAAGGGAAGTCACTACAAGGTATACACCTGAACTCAATGGTGTAGCAGAGAGGAGGAATAGAGCTATCGTCGAAGCTGCAAGGTCCATGCTGAACGAAAAGGGATTGCCGAACTACCTATGGGCAGAGGCTGTGTCGACAGCCACATATCTCATAAATAGACTTCCATCTAAGTCACTAGATGGAACCACTCCATATGAAGTGTGGAATGGAAGAAGACCTAGTCTAGAGCATTGTAAAATCTTTGGATGCTTAGCCTATGCTCACATTCCTTCTCAAGTAAGAGGGAAATTGGATCCCAAGGCAGAGAAGTGTGTATTCATTGGTTATGATCAAAACCAAAAAGGATATAGATTGTACAATCCAACCAATAAAGGATTTTCTGTGAGTAGAGATGTAATTTTTGATGAAAACAAATCATGGTTTGATGATGACAGGAAAGTGAAGCTTCCATATGACTTGGATGAAGATTTTCCATCACTTCAACCAAAGGAGCCAAAGCAGATTGAAGAAAGTGATTCGGAGATTGACCTAGAAGACTTGGAAAGACTAAAGCTATGGAAGAACAAAGGTAAAGCAAAGATGCAGGATGCTACATATGGACCCGAGAGCTCACATCAACCACTTAGAAGGTCTTCGAGGGAGAAGAAGAAACCAGAGAGGTTTGGTTATGATACTTCTTTGGTCACCAAGCACTCAATCTACATTGCAAAGGATTCAACCAATGAAGAACCTACCACATTCGAAGAAGCACAAAGCAAGAAAGCTTGGAGAGATGCAATGGATGAAGAAATGGAAGCCTTGAAGGAGAATGACACTTGGGAGCTTGTACCTAACAAGCCATCTATGAAGATAATCGGATCTCGATGGATATACAAAATCAAGAGGAATCCAGATGGAAGTATAAATAGACACAAAGCAAGGTTAGTTGCTAAAGGGTTTGCTCAAACCCATGGTATTGATTATGAGGAGACTTTCTCTCCTGTTGCAAAAATGCCTACAATTAGGGTTCTCATAAGTCTTGCTGCATCTAGAAATTGGAATCTTTATCAACTTGATGTAAAGAATGCTTTCTTGAATGGATGGATTTCTGAGGAAGTGTATATGGCACAACCTCCTGGATATGAGGATGCACATCATCCTAACTATGTATGCAAACTAAAGAAAGCTTCGTATGGATTGAAGCAAGCTCCAAGAGCTTGGAATTTCAGATTGGTTACTTATTTGCAGGACCAAGGATTCAAAGCTAGCAAGGCGGATACCTCTTTGTTCATAAAGAGGAATGGATCTGAAGTGATCTATTTATGTGTGTATGTTGATGATATTATTATCACAGGCAATGATCTTGAAGGAATCAAACAGGTAAAGAGTCAAATGAAGGAGGAGTTCAAAATAAGTGACCTCGGACCACTCACTTATTTTCTTGGATTGGAGTTGATCTACACAGATTCAGGTATATACATCACACAAAGGAAGTATGTCCATGACATGCTCGTCAAGTTCAAGATGGAAAATACAAAGTGTGCAGGTACACCTATGGAGCAAAATCATAAGCTTAGTGCTTATGAAGGAGAGCCAATTGAAGACATCACAAGCTATCAAAGCTTGGTTGGAAGTTTGAACTATGCAACACTCACAAGGGTGGATATATGCTATAGTGTTAGCATATTGAGTCAGTTTATGCATAAGCCGAGAAGACCACATATGGAAGCGGCCAAGCGAGTCCTCAAGTACCTAAAGGGGACCATGAATGAAGGTTTGTTTTATTCATATACTTCAGATATTGAGCTAAAGGTCTACTCAGATGCAGATTGGGCCGGATCTAAAGATGATAGAAGAAGCACATCAGGGTATATATCATTTGCAGGTTCAAAAATCATTTCTTGGTCATCGAAGAAGCAACCAACCGTGGCATTATCTTCTACTGAAGCAGAATATAGAGGTTTGGCTAATGCAACTCAAGAAATCATGTGGTTAAAATCTTTGTACACAGATCTTGGACTTCATTCTTCAACACCTCACATTTTTGGTGACAACACAAGCTCACTACATCTAGCAGCTAATCCGGTATACCATGCTAGAACCAAGCATATTGAAGTCCACTACCATTATGTAAGGGAGAAGCTATTGAGCAAGGATATTCAACTATCCTATGTCTCTACAGATATGCAATGTGCAGACATGTTGACGAAAGCTCTTGATGGTACGAAGTTAAGTAGATTCAAGTTGATGATTGGCTTGCAGGAAATCAAGGACAATTGAAGACTTATTTGGAGGCCAAGCATGTTAGGCTTGAGGGGGAGCTGTTGGTGCATTTTGCCCAAGCCTACATGCTTGATATGCTTGATATTATCCTCATTTGTAAGTCACATGAGTAGTCATGTGAACACCTCTTGTAAAAGAGTACATTTTATCTCTTGTAAATGGAAAAAGAAAAAAGTAAAAGGATGGCTTACCTCATCCATGATGTAAAAGCAAATTCGTGGCTCCAACTACCAAAATCACGAATTTTTGAGCTGAGGGAATCTCTCCTAACTTTGGGGATCACTTTTAGGTGGAGCCATTCGAATTCGAATTCAAAACTCCCTCCAAGAATAGCTATAAAAGGAGCAAGAAGGAAGAGGCGATTAGCAAGCCTTGTACGTGACCACTTCATGTCATTTTGTAGAGATTGAAGAGATTACTCCATAGCTCTATCATTCTACTCCCATTGTGCAAAGATTCATTGCCAATGTGGTTGTAATCATATGTGAATCTATACATTTATTATCATCTACCTCTCTGTTTTGTTCTCTGCTATACTCACTCAGAGCAGTAACTTCAGAAGGTCATATCTCGAGTTTTACTAAACCTTTTTCAGTGTTTTAAAGTGCGTTGGATAGCTCTCACTGTCTAGTTTCTACCTATAAATTTTCAAGGTCATTGGATTTATACTTTTGGAGATATCTGCATTTTACTGCTTACTGGTCTATCTCTGCAGAGCCCCGAGAATTGTGGGAATGTTCCAGAACTTGATGAAACTTGTTCTCAGTGCTCAGTCCATCATTTGAAGTGTTTTAACTTGGAATAGGAAGCTTGCTAAGTCTATTTGCTATGCCCAAAAGGAATTTTTCTAATTCCTTCCAGGTTGAGAGCACTGTTCATTTTTTCCAGCAGGTGTATGTCCAAAAATAGCAAGTTTTGGGAGCTAGTCATTTCGCAACTTGTCGGTCTTGACTTAAACTTTTGGGATACATGTTCCAAAGTACTTGGCTGATATTTTGGTGGATTTAGGAAGCTCAAAGGGTCTACTAATCAACTCTGAAGTCTCAGTTGGCTGGTGTGAAGCTGGTTGTAGCGGCACCTACTCATCTTTGGATTGCATCCACCATCTCTCTTCACATTCTTGCTACAAAAAGGCTATGCAGACAGACGATCATGTCAAGTGGGAGTGTGCCATGAAGATTGAGTTGGATTCTATTCACAAGAATGGTACTTGGGATTTAGTAACTTTGCCAAAGGGCAGGAAAGCTTTACCATGTAAACGGGTATATAAGCTAAAATTCACATCAGATAGTGCTTTTCCAAAGTATAAAGCACGACTCGTTGCAAACGGTTTTAAGCAACAACATGGCATTGATTTCGAGGAAATCTTCTCTCCAATGGTCAAGATTACTACCCTACTCATTTTGCTTGGACGTTGCAATGGAGGACTTAGAGCTAGTCCAAATGGATGTGAAAACTGCTTTCTTGCATGGAGATCTTATATATGAGATCTATATGGAACAATCAGAGGGTTGTGTAGTTCCTGGCAAGGAAAGCCTAGTTTGTAAGATTAAGAAGAGCTTGTATGGACTTAAACAGTCCCCTAGACAATGGTACCAAAAGTTTGTCGCTTTTATGAAATCCCAAGGCCATTCTCGAAGCAATGAGGATCATTGTCTCTACACAAAAAGATGCTCAGATGGCAACTTGATATGCTTGATAGTTTATGTTGATGATATGCTGATTGCTGGGAAGTCCTCTTATGATTTGTCAGTTCTCAAAAAGAAATTGAGTCAGACATTTGATATGAAGGATTTTGGGGATGCCAAACATATTCTTGGCATGCGCATTACTCGTGATAGGAGTAAAAGATGCATATACTTGTCTCAAAGTGAGTACATATCCCAAGTACTTCACCGGTTCAATATGCAGGGTGGAAAGGCATTGAGTACACATTTACCCACATATGTGAAATTGAGCAAGGATGATTGCCCCAAATCCGATGAGGAAAAGGAATTCATGACCAAAATTCCCTATCAGTCTGTTGTTGGTAGTCTTATGTATGCTATGGTAGCTATGAGACCAGACATTGCATTTGTAGTGGGCGTTGTGAGCAGATATATGTCTAATCCTGGCAAGAAACACTGGGAAGCAGTCAAGATGATTTTGAGATATCTGAGTGGCACTAAGGACAAGTGTCTATGATTAGGTAGAGGGAAAGCATCCATTATTGGTTACACCGATTCTGATTATGCTAGTTGTGTAGACAATGGTAAGTCTACATCAGGGTACATTTTTCATTTTGTTGGAGGTGCTATCTCTTGGAGATCTCGTCTTCAAGAATGTACAATTATTTCCACCGTAGAAGCAGAGTATGTTGCAGCAAGTGAGGCATGTAAGGAAGCATTGTGGCTTTCTCATCTTGCTTGTGATATGGGTCTACCTCAGCATGTACCTCGCTTGCTCAGTGATAGTCAGAGTGCCATTGCTTTGGCTAAGAATCCGGTATATCATGCAAAGACCAAGCACATTGAGGTGAGGTATCACTTCATTAGAGATTGCTTAGCCACTGAGTGCATTATTCTTGAGAAGGTTTACACTTGAGATAATGTTGCAGATGCTTTGACTAAAGCTCTACGACAGGATAGCTTTCGACACTGTTGTCACTTGATGGGGGTTACTTGATTCTTGATCTTACACAGTCACTTGTATACTATGTAACATGTCCATCAGGTGGGATGTATAGTTTGTATACTTACACTCAGGTATTCTTTATCATTCTTTATTTTTCTCCCATAGTTACTTTGGCCATGTTGGCCTTTAGTGGGAGATTGTTACTGTTAGTGTCCATGTGAAAGGCCAAATGGCCACCGGACACTTCCTTATATATGTTCTTTAATAAAACATATAGTGGCCAGGTCAGTCATAGATCATATGTTCAACCGCATTTGTGAGACCGAAGTGATCTGTCTTCGTACTCCCTGTGTACTGTGATTTCTACGTATTCTATAGCCTCTGTGCAGAGTACTATGTGCATTAGGAGCTCGGTTTTCTACTCCGAGTGTATCGTCGTGGAGCTCTCAAGAACGAGAGTGCACTGTGGTGCACCGCCATCAAAATACTTCAATGTTACCATCTCATATAGAAAGACGACTTTTGGAAAATGCATTTACTTGGTGAGAGAGTTTTTGATGTGTTTGATTATGGGACCTTATGGAAGGGAGCGATAAAACCCACAAAAGGGGCGACTGACTACCATAGAAGCGTGGAGAGAAATGGTTTGAACTTAAGAGTAACCTTGCTATTGATATTGTTTCTAACACATTGTACTACCCCAAAACATTAAGCAATAAGTGTGATAAGCTTGACCTTGATCCCATCAATGATTTCTCCAAATTGGGTAAGCCCTTTATACAAGTCAATATCTCAATGGAGGCACATTGCCTAAATAATATTAAATGTGATGTAATAGAAGATCAATGGCGAGCCTTACAAATTTCATTTTACGGCTCATAAATTTCAAGGATTTCAAGAAGAAACTCAAATCATCATAGTATGAAGAGCCTTGAGACATGGCGAATGCTTGAGCTTAGGGCTCATGCGACTAGATTTTCCTAGTTATGTCTAAGAAATCACCTCTTATCAACGCAACGTTTATTAATTAGGGTATCCAAGCTTCATAGTATATTATTTCAAGGGATGCCCAAGTCCACTGGATTGTTACCATTATCAATTAAAATGAAATGAGATTCAAAGTGGAAGAATTCTATTGAAGTACATAAAAGTACCATTATTAATTAAAAATGAAATGAGATTTCAAAGTGGGAGAATTCTATTGAAGGACATAAAACTACCAACTGTTGGAAGAAGTAAAATTCTCAAAACTTTTCCAAACATTAGGATACCCTCATTTTGCTTATGTTGTACATATTTAAATGTTAGATTGGATAATGGAGTAGATAGAGAGCACAAATGCTAAGTGGCCAAGGAAGAAAGTGTTGCATGGGGTGTATGCACTTGCAAGGATCATATATGAAGGCACGCAAAGAAGTTTTGTCATTCCGTTGATCTTAGTGGATCATGAAGTTATGTCTTTTAAATTTCAACCACAAATGTTGGACCTAAAAGTGATGAACAAAGTAAAAGAATGTGTGGGAATGTTAGTGTTTATGTATTATGCTCGTAAAACTTTAATTGCTATAGAGCTAAGAATATATAATTTATACAAGATGCCCACAAGCCGAGACTGATAGGTATAGATAACTAGGCTAGAGATGATATAAGAGATCCCTCAATTCGGGACTGTAGCTATGAAGCAAGATATCTCGATTATGAGAACTCCCTTCAAGGAGATGAAATAGATACACGAATTAACTCGAAAGGATCTCCTACTATGAGATTACAATACGACATGACAGGATGTCCAAGATACTACACTAGAAAAGACCAAAACAAAGTGCAAGTCTGAAACTCAAACTAGAACTTGGAAAGTACTTACTTGGAGATCGCAAGTCCTTGAGCTCCCAAGACTAGCAATGGCAAGAGTTGAGTATGCATGTGGCCAACCCCTCATTATATAGGTTTTCAAGGGCACTTCATCAATTGTGGTCATCAATAATCAATCTTAGGGTTTTGGCACTTTCAAGACATAGTGGAAGCACTAGTTCTCCAAATTTTGAACCAATAGTGAGATATAGAAAGTCACATGGAATCTAAGATTTATGATGGTTTCCTTTGTCCATGACATCACCTCCCCCTCAACCTATGAGTTCCACGAGGAACAGTCATGTTCTTCTTCTTTTGTCTTCATTGGAATTTTCTTATGAAATTCTTGAACCTTGATTGGTGTTCTCTAAAGGTTCTCTATAGGTTCCCAAGTTCCATCGTTGATGCCATACCCTTTCCACTTAACAAGGTACTCCAATCTTCCTCAAGATATTCTCAAATCTAGGGCATGATTGACTTCAAATTTTTCATGATCATCAATCTTGATAGGTGGTGAAGGAGTAGGTCTCTCCCCCCTCATTGGTGAAATCTGATATGGCCCCGACATGGATACATGGGAAATCGGATGTATTCTCATGGTACTTGGTAATTAGAGCTTGAAAGTGACTGGATTCATCTCGACCAAGATGGTGAATGGAACAAATCTCTGATGTTCTAGCTTTGCACAAGGCCTCGAAGTCTACAAATTATTTTTGAGTGACCATAATTTATCCCCAATGTGATATGATGGATTTTGAGCATGATGCTGATCTACATAATTCTTATATTGTTCTTGAGCTCTATGGATCTCTTCCTTGAGTTCTTTGTGAATATCCATGAGGTACTAGGCCTTACCTCTAGTAGCTGGGTTCTTGACATGATTTGAGAGTTGTAAATCCATCCTTGGGTGTTGTCCATAATTTTCAAAGAAGGGAGTCTTCTTGATAGATGTATGAACTTTGTTGTTATAAGAAAACTCTATAAAGAGTAAAAGCTCAAACCAATCATTTTGATGATATTTGATGGTGCGACAAAGATACTATTTAGGACTTGATTCACCCGTTCTATTTTTCCATTCGTCTGTGTATGATTGGCCATAGAAAATTTGATTTGAACACCAAGGAGCTTGTAAGACTGTTCTGAAAGCTGGATATGGAGTGTGGACCTTGATCATTGATAATGTTATCAGGCAATCCATGAAGCTGAAAGATGTATTTGAGAAAAAGTCTAGTAGTGGCTCCACCTGTGATCGCCTTGATAGTTGGAATGAAGTGTGCCATCTTTGTAAACATATCCACTATAACAAGAACGGAATCATACTTATCCGACCTTGGTAGATCTATGATGAAATCTATAGATAATGAAGGGCATGGCCTTTTTGGAATAAGTAAAGGTTGCAAGATTCCATGAGGTTTATGTTGCAATACCTTAGATCTATTGCAAGTGTCACAAGTTTGGATATTTTCTTTGAATTCCTTTCACATTTGAGGCCAAAAAAAATCCCTTGATATGAGTTCTATTGTTTAATTCACTTCAAAATGTACTACTGCAAGGATATCATGACGGTGCTAAAGTACTCAAACCTTGGGCTTTCCTAGAGGGATATACATTATGTTCTTATAGAATAGTAACCCATCATTTTCTTAGAACTCCTTTACTTATGAACTTCCCCTTCTTGAATTTTTTTGCTTGACATTACAAAAAATTCATAATGTGATAGAATCTCACAAATCAAGTGGGTGAAGGCTGAATCTTTTTGATGGTTTGAAGAGATAGCTACTAACTAGAGTTGTTTAGGCTTGAGTAATACACTCTCTTGTTGATCAATGGCCTCTTCGCCTTTCTTTGGTGCAAGGTAAGATCTTCTTAACAAGGCATGTGACTCACATTGTTGGCATCCTGGATGAAATGTGATTACAAAGTCAAACCTAGATAAAAAAAGTACTCCATCGAGATTGCCTTCTATTGAGGATGCGTGAAATCATAAAATACTCCAAATTCTTTATGATCTCTATACACAATAACTTTATGGGCTTCTCCTAGATGGTGACACCAGGTATCAAATGCATCCACTATTGCAAGAAGTTCTTTATCATGGATTTCATAATTAATCTCTGGAGGGGAGAATTTCCTTGAGTGATATGCAACTAGATGTAGGTGTCCATCATCTCCATGTTGGGATAGAATGGCCCCTGGGGCAAAGTTTGATTCATCTATCTCTAGGAAGAAAGACGGTAGTATTAGGATGAACTAGAATTGGAGCAATGATGAATGCTAATTTAAAGGTCTAGAAGGTTTTTTTGCTTCTTTAGTCCATGAGAATTTTGCATTTCTTATAAGCTTTGTGAGAGGTGTCACTATCTTGGAGTAATCTCTGATGAATATCACTACAACATATGAGTCCTATACCAACGCTAGCCATACCGATGTTCATAGCCCGATGTCACTATGACCATTGGAAATGTTTGGAAAAACGATGCTGGCCATGCCGACGGTCACTTGGGCATCGGTATAACTGTTGGAAAGTTTTCATTGACATAAGCATTGGAATAGGTGGCCTTTAGTATATGCATCGGTATAGACATCGGTATAAGTATATGAGTCGGTAATCCCAAGAAAAATACCAATGCTCATACTGACAATTATACTAGTGCATATATCGATGATGCATTTTAATAACCCTAGAGCAAAATGTTGACACCTGCATTGTTTTGAACTAGATTGCTTGTTATTATCAAATTTCCATGCGATGTCGAAAGGATCTCATCACTCTAACTGACATTCAAAAAAATTAAATTTTTCTTATGGGATGAAGAAGAAGGAGATGAGCACTGATCAGTAGATTTGTAGATAGATAGAGAGTGTGTGTGTGATTGGATATATAGAGGCCATAACAAATGTATTTTGATCTTATTGGCTATGATAAGAAAATATGTGCCTTCTTCATGCTTGCACCATGTGTTGTGTAAAAGGGAGAAATATAACATACACTACAACATATGAGGGGCATATCGATGCTACCCATAGTGACAGTCACACCCTTGCATCGATATGACGGTTGGAAATGCCTAGAAAGACCACGTTAGCCATACCGATGGTCACTTGATAGTCGACATAACCATTGAAAGCTTATTGCTGGTATACGCATCGCCCCATTGACAAAAATTACTACCAGTGTAAGCGCCAATATAAGCATCAGTACAATCATCAATATAAGCATCGGTATAAGCGTCAGTATATTCCTATGAATATCGATGCTCATATTGGCACCTATATTGATGCTTATACTAATAGCGTGTTTTAAAATCCGAAAGCAAAAAGTTGACACTCACCCCTGTTTTGAACTATGTACTATTAGTGTCGAGTTTGTGCGTCTACATTGTGCTCATCCACATGCATTGTGATCATCTTGTGCACACACACATATCTCTCTCTCTAGACACACATGTCTCTCTCTAGATCTTGCATCTTGGTAAGTGATGCACGTACTCTTTTACCCTCTCTCTTTGTCTATTTTTTCTCTTTTCTAATTTCTCTTTTCTAATTTCTCTTTTCTTTGTTTTGCAAGAGCTTTTTTGGCATGAGTTCTTTGGAATTTGATGACAGATGATGTTGATCGGGCTTTGATGATAACAATTTGAAGAATTACATTGATGTAAGTGATTGTTTTGTTCTCTATTAGAAATATAGATAGAAAGAGAGAAAGAGAGAGAGATGAAAGAGAGAGAAAGAGAGAGAGAGAGATAGAGATACATACACACACATAGATGTAAGTGATTGTTTTGTTCTTAATTAGAAATAGAGATAGAGAGAGATGAAAGAGAGAGAGAGAGAGATGAAAGGAGAGAGAGAGAGAGAGAGAGAGAGAGAGAGAGATGAAAGAGAGAGATGAAAGAGAGAGATGAAAGAGAGAGATGAAAGAGAGAGATGAAAGAGAGAGATGAAAGAGAGAGATGAAAGAGAGAGAGATGAAAGAGAGAGAGAAATAGAGAGAGAAAAAGAGAGAGAGATGAAAGAGAGACAGAAAGAGAGAGAGATAAAGAGAGAGAGATACATACACACACATACTCATGTATATGCATGCATACATACATACACACACACATATGCACACATTCATATGCATACACACATACACACACACATACACACAAATGCGTACACACACATACATACATATACATATGCATATACATACACTCTCACATGCATACACATACACACACATGCATATAGACACATACATACACATATTCATACACATACATATGCATACACATACATATGCATACACATACATATGCATACACATACATATGTATACACATACACTCTCACATGCATACACACATAAGAGAGACACATATACATACACACACACATATTCATACACACACTTTTTCACACATATGCACATATATACATACACACATAGGCACACACATATACACACACACACTCACATACATATTACATACACATGCATATTACATACACACATATACATACACACATGTACACACACACATATACATACACACATTCATATGCATACATACATACACACAAATATGCATACACAATTATAAGCATATACATACATGTATTAGGTCTAGGTCTTTAGGATTAGGGTTTTAGATTTTTTACATACATACACATAAGCATACACACATATATGTACACATGCATACACACACATCACATATACATACACACATATATGTACACATGCATACACACACATCACATATACATACACACATATACACATATACATGTTTTAGGGTTAGGGTTTTAAGATTAGGGTTCTTGGCTTTTACATACACACATATACACATACACATAAATACACATGCATACACACGTACATACATATACATGTTTTAGGTCTAGGTCTTTAGGATTGGGGTTTTAGGGTTTTTACACATGCATACACATATATACACATATATACACATATACACACATAATACATACACATATATACACATGCATACACACATACACACATATACGTGTTTTAGTTCTAGGTCTTTAGGATTAAGGTTTTAGGGTTTTTACACATGCATACACATATATACACATATACACATACACATATATATACACATGAATACATACATCTACATTTTTTAGGTCTAGGTCTTTAGGATTAGGGTTTTAGGGTTTTTACACATGCATACACATATACACACATAATACATATACACATACGCATACATACACACATATACATGTTTTAGGTCTAGGTCTTTAGGATTAGGGTTTTAGGTTTTTTACACATGCATACACATATATACACATATACACACACAATACATATACACATATACATATATATATATATATATATACATATATATATATATATATACACATGCATACACACATATACATGTTTTAGGTCCAGGCCTTTAGGATTAGGGTTTTAGGGTTTTTACACATGCATACACATATATACATATACACACATAGTATATATATACATACACATATATATAAACATGCATACACACATATACATGTTTTAGGTCCAGGTCTTTAGGATTAGGGTCTTAGGGTTTTTACACATGCATACACATATATACACAGAATACATATACACATGCATACACGCATACAGACATATACATGTTTTTGGTCTAGGTCTTTAGGATTAGGGTTTTAGGGTTTTACACATGCATACACATATATACACATATACATACATAATATATATACACATACAAATATATATACAGACATGCCCATAAGGTCTCCTGCATCTCTCTCATCACCTTGCTTTGAAGACTCCTAGTATTCAGTACCCTTTGTGGACTCTTTACCTTGCCTTTAGCGTGTTTCCAAATAAGTCCATCCTTCAAGGAAAAGTTATAAGACCTCTTCCTGATGAATCTATACTTATTTGTGGACCTCCATGGGGAAGGCTTCAGCATACTCAGATATTTTCCTATGTCTCTCCACTCACCATCATACTCATTCTCACGAAATCGCTCATATACATATACTAATGGATCATATCGCATCATGTGTATATCTCTTTCTATCTCATCATCATCAAATTTTGCTCTTGAAATCATATCAGCTATTGTATTTCACTTTTCAGCTATGTGAACAAAAGCAGGATTTATAAAATTTACATAAGAGATCCATCTAAGCATAGCAAAATCCGGAGAATAATAGTTTGCTATCATGCCAATCAGTGGAAGATGGACTCAACTACCACATTCGCTCCAATGAAATACTCTTTATCAATCTTTAAAGCAATCAATAAACCCCATAGCTCTCTGTTTAGCTGCCAACATTTTCTTTGAGTGTTGTGGGACTAGTGTCAAGAATCAAAATGATAGGCATCTGACTTGAATAATCAACATCCTCTCAAAGATTTTCTCACAGTCAGAGATATAGTCACTAACAAACTTTCTGCACCCAGAAGCATCTAAACTCTCATCTTTCACTCTTTCCTCACATCCCTTTATCAGAATATCATCAATAAAGGGCATGGTCACTAAATTTATAAAGTCACGTAGCACCAGGTTCATGGCATTCATCATGTGAGCCACAGAATTCCTCGCTCCCTGTGGAAAAGTACACATGCGTACAGGGAATGGAGTCTTCATCGTCATGATATCTCTACTCAAAATAGCCAACTAAAATTGGACGTACCCTAAATATAGATCACACATGGAGTAGATGGAATGCCCAGTGAATGCTTCAGCAAACTCATCTATTATAGGTCCTGTTCCTACATTTTTTATTCTGACTTTTCACAAGCTGTAGATCTTGAATGAAACGAAGTTTCCCATTCTTCTTAGGGACTCTAAAGCACCTATTGGAATATGGAGCTGAGGATGGTTCCAATATCCGCATGGATATCTTTTCCTTTAATAGCCTCATCAGCTCAGGCAAGTGAGCCTTTGGGACTATTATAGGCCGCATATTCCATGGTATATGAGGCACTGTAAAGATAATCATGGGTGGTACTTGTTTCGGATCCGCACAACCTATCTCATGTGGGAAAAGCGCAAATGTTTTCTCGTGTTTCTTGATGACTTCTATGAATTTCTCTTTCTCTTCTTCTCTTAGGAATGATCTTTCACCAAGCTTTATTTCTTTAACAGTCTCATCAGTAAAATGATGCCCTATAAGCTCTTGCGGTCTTAGCATAGGGTCATCAGACACTCACAGATACTATCTTCTGGCAAAGGTTGGGCTATGGGTTTCACTTTCATGTCAACAGTCTTATACTTCGTGTTCACATTCACTTCATGCTCTCTCAGGAACTCATCAATCATTTCATACTCTTGGATAGAACCGAGCATAATAATTTCCAATTTTTCATTCCTCTCAAATACCTGCTCAAGCTCTTCCAGAGTAGTCGAACTTCTTTCCAACTAGACTACATTCTCTATCTTCTCATCATGCATCATGATTCCCTAAATTTTTATAATGTCTTTCATGAATTTTTCTAAACATATATGAAACATTTTCCTTTTGTAAACATAGCAACTTAAATGCAAATGAATAAATAGAGAAACTCTCACAGTTATGTACAGAGTCACACAAGACATCAAACCAATTCCCACCATTGTCTCTCTCAGCAGTGGATCCTTTTGATCGGCAGAAGCCCCATACTCTCCTATAGGCAATCATCATGGTCATGAGAGTTAATGGGTCACTTTCTTATATTCTTTCTATTTCTTGAATGATTTGGGCACACTATCATTACTTGTAAAGAATGAAGACCAAATCTTGAATGGATTCATGCATAGGCAGATCCGTCATCCATCACCTTAGTTTCCATTCGCACTTTGGTTATAAAAGGCTTCCTAAGGATAGCCTCATACGAACAGTGATCCTGGACGAAAAAGTGGAATTCCTCAGAAACTCCACCAATCTTCACAGGTACAAAGGCACATGCTCCAAGCAGAGTTCTAAAGCCATTATTTGTCGTCCTCATCCTTCATCTATGGTCCTTATCTATAGGCCACCTAAACTGATCATATAACTTCTTAAATATCACATTTATTTCAGACATTGAGTCAATCAAGGCCAAAGAAAAACATGAATCTTCATTACTTCCTAATTTCACCTTCGTTTTAGGTGTCCCTCTTGCCCAAAAAGTCTTGGTATACTCACTTTCTATCCTTCTCATTTCATCATCGGGTGTAATAGGATCTAAGGGATTCCTATGGCATCTTGCAATCTCCTCATGTTCTTCGTCAGAAGTATCACTCAGGGCTACTGCTTCATTTGTCACTTGCGTATCTTCAATCGCCTCTTCCATTTTGACATCCTCATGTAATGGGAATCTTTTCCTCTTTATCAGTTTTATAAAGCTCTTGCATCATTCTTCTTTTCTAACTCAAAAATTAGTATAGCTTTTGGTGTCTTCTTCTTTTACTTCTTCTTCTCTTTATCTTTTTTCTTGAATATTCTCTTGAATATCATCAATCTTTTGAACGGGTTCTTGTTATTTCTCCTTCTCTTTATTTGGCTCTTGAATTTTGATTGGCCCAGATGGCCTCTTTCCCTCTTTTATTTCTTTCTTCTTTGCCTCTACCTAAGAGTCAACAGGCTCTTTAAATTAAACTTTCTTTTCAGATTCTTTAGCCTTCTCTTCAACCTCTTTACTTTGCTTTCTCGTCACTCTCCTCTCTGGCTCAACCTTTGCTTGGTTTTGATCCCTCTTCCTCTTCTCCTCTACATTGGTTGTATGCGAGTACATAGAAAATTGATCTACAAGAGACTTCCAGGTAGTCTTCTACATGATCGTGTCCCTAGCTCTCACTAAAGCTTCTATAGAGTAATTCTCTTGAGGTCTAGTCTCCTCTTCATCCCCTTCTTCTAGTGGCTCTAACTGAGGTTGAGGTCTAGTCTAGTCTCCATCCCCTTCTTCTAGTGGCTCTAATTGAGCTACTGATGTGTTGGCATTATTGCTTGATAGATTCTCATAAAGTTTCTTCATTTTTCCCAATTCACAGGTAGAGGAAGGCACGTTCTGAAGTCGTAGAGTTTCTTATCTATATCTATCACCAATTGGTGCTCCTTTGCTTGCTTTAGCTCTTCACATGCATAGGAGAAATGATCCTGTGCATCGCACCACACACATCTCTTTGCCCCTCCAAACCACCAATTGCTCGTCTCTTGAAAGGCCGAGTGTTTCTCTGAAATGTGGGCTGACCTAGTGGTGCAAGTGTCTGCTGAGCAACAGGCTGCACTGGAGGTGTAGGCTGAGGCATTATGTAACCTTGCATGTTTGGAATAGGCATAGCATTCCTTTGTATTGGGTCTACATAACTAGTACTCGCCTGAGGAGGAGTGGGGTCATGATACCCCATAGAATAAACTTTGTTATGTATGCTGGCCATTTCTTTAGACAGAGACACTTGCATTGTCATAAGGTTCTCTATTTGCCTCCTTAGGATCTCAAGCTATAGCTCTATTGGTGAGCGTGAAGTGGATGCAACATTAGCAAAAACTAATGCTCCAGGCACATTCGGAATTGATGGAAGAGGTGCCTCCCTAGGTGGTTGTGGAGCTGTTGCTACCGGTCTATCATATAATACAACCTGTCATTGCCTCATCTGGGCAACTGCTTCCACTTCTCTCCTTATTGTGGCCTAGTCTTCCATTAATCCAACCCTCTTACCAGGCTCTTCTATCCTCCTCTCGACTTCACTCCTGTCTTCAAGACTTAAAATCTTAAGAAACGAAAGGACTCATTCAGGCTTTAACAAGTCCAAATCAACCTGGGCAAGTCGGGCATACCTTCTCAAAAACTCATTTAAGAGGTGAGTAAGGGATGTAGTGGGTTTTGAGGAATTAACCCACCATAGGAACCCTTTCTACTGTGTTGGGAGAAATCTTCTAAGTAGAATAACTTATGTAATTCCTTCTTGAATTCAACCCAAGCCTTTCCTATGTGGACTGATATAGATGCCAAGATAGATCCTAAAACTACCCGGGTGAAGTAATGGGTAAACACTTCTTCAGGTAGCCCATAGATTTGTGCATGGTGTTCAAACACATCTAAATATTCAGTTACATTCAGTCTTGTAAATTTCCCTTTTTTTCTCAAGATGACTTGGACTACCCGAGCCCCTTGTTCCTCTATCACTAATTCCTTAAACACTTCCTCCATCTCTCTTCTCTAGTTTGCCCTAGAGCGTAGAACGAGGTCCAAACTGAGTGGCTCTACTATCTCTCTTAGCCCAGATAGAGCTAAGAGAATAAACTCAGTAGGTCACAAGCCAGGAGGTGGAGGTCAGTCTATTCTAATGTTCTATCTAAGCTTTAAAGTGCATGGAATAATGCAAAAAATTTCAAAGAACTTAAAATGTTGGTACCTAGAATATCTGATCTGATGGAGAGCTTTCTGATTCTCTTCTCAAGGAGTGGGTGGCACATTGAGGATCATCGGGTCAACGGCCTCGCTTCACATTGGGTTCAGGTGTTAGGAAGGAGGAAGGAGGGAGAGTGGCACGGGGTTGGATCATGCCCCCCTGGGTGCATCGTCCCCCTCTTCGATGAGCAGTGTCTGCATGCTAGGCACCTCGCCCTGGTAGGATCATCGTAGGACCATGCCTTGAAAGAGAAAGGGGAAAAGAGCCCTCGATCGTATGCGATGAAGTGTTCAATCGTCTCGTGTGGGATGAAGTCATAGGGCATATGCATCACGAATGGGAAAGGGAAATACAATGCTAAAAAAGAAATCACCAGTACTCGATGCACCAAATAAATGACCTCTGCTCAAAGATGGCAATGAATATACAATTGATGTCACCAAGTGACTCTGCATAATATAAAAAAATTCTGCTACAGTGCAGATCGCTCAATACAAAAATAGTCACTCTGCTACAGTGCCAAAGGATGCCCTTCAACTTCTCTTCGGTCTTTGCAGTAGGATCTTCACTTCACTTTGGGTCTTTGATCTTCACTTTACTTCCTCAATCTTCCAAAAGCTTTTCTTCAAACACATATCTTTACTTCAAAATCACGCAGTACCCTGGAGAAAATCCGTAGGGTGCTCTTCACTTTTTTCTTCACTTCCTGCTCTTTACTTCATATAATATCTGAAAAAGATCAACGAGAACCTAGAGAAAATACATTGAGACCTGGAAAAAATCCGTGGGGACCTAGAAGAAAATTCGTAGGGGAAACGGGGTCAAAAACCCCATTAGTAATTGAATACTCATGATAAAACACTCTATGCTTTTGATTATTTCTTCTTCACTTTGAAATTGTGTGTCATACATACGCAGATATATGGAGGAACGTATTTATGTGCATTAAAACACATGCATGGAGTCTTTAAACTACACATGAACACATACTCTCTATTTTTTATTTGAGATGATTGAAAGTCTTATGTTAACTTCTCTTCAAAATAATATGAGCATATGATTTTTCTTGAATCATGACACTAATCAAAGCCCATTATTATCATTAAAAATCATCACAGAATATCAAAAGTTTTTAAACTCTCTTCGTAGCTTGTGTTACTTGCATCCATGCTTACCCAATTTGGAGAAATCGTTGATGGGATCAAGGTCAAGCTTATCACACTTATTGCTTAATGCTTTGGGGTAGTACAATGTGTTAGAAACAATCTCAATGGCAAGCTTACTCTTAAGTTCAAACCATTGAGAACCCTCTCTCTACGCTTCTATGGTAATCAATCGCCCTTTTTGTGGGTTTTATCGCTCCCTTCCATAAGGTCCCATCATCAAACACATCAAAAACTCTCTCATCAAGTAAATGCATTTTCCAAAAGTTGTCTTTCTGTATCACATGGTAACAGCATCCCATTGTCCTCGATGTCTAGAAATTTCAGAGCAACGTGGACTAATGGTTCAAGTACGAGAGAATTTCTGGGCAACAATGAATGGATTGCACATTGCATAATTAATCCTTTCCTCTCTCTCTCTAATACACACGACATCTAAGACATTCCTTATGATTATTGGATGACCTTGACGCCAATGATGTTGAAAGTGGTGCAAAATGTTTTCATGCAAGCCAATGAAGAAGGCAATATATATAGTTTTTTTCATTATCTATTCAATTTGCAGCCTTGTGAAGGCACTGGCCATGTGACTTGTCCCGAATGTGTGCACAAAAATCGCCGCCATTTTCATCTCTGTATGTACCTCCTACAACCTCTATCTCTCTCTCTGTCTCTCTCTCTCTCTCAACTGACTTCGACCATCTTTGTGTCTCTGTCCAAGGAGCATTGCATTTTTTATTTCTGTTGTCGCTTTATCAGCCTCTCTCTCTCTCTCTCTCTCTCTCTCTCTCTCTCTTCGATCTTCTACATCAACTTTCTCTTTCTGCATCCGCGCTTGGGGCAACAACCGTGGTTTAAGACCTCTCTCTCTCTCACTCTTTCTCTTGACATGCCTTATGTCCATTCTTTCCTCCCCGTATGCTCCTGCGACCGCCCTACCTCTCTTTCTCTCTTTCAGTGGCCTACTCTTTGTTGCACGAGACAAGCCTGGCAGGAAAGCTGATATCGACACGGAGACATTCAAGATTCCTTCATGCGCGTAGGCACTTTGTTCATCTCTCTCTCTCCTCGGATTTTACCACCCCTACATCAGCTTGCTCAGGCTTCTCTCTCTCAATGCTCACTATGGCGGACTTCTCTATGCGATCCCTTGCCATTTGTCTCTCTCTCTCTCTCTCTCTCTCTCTCTCTCTCTCTCTCTCTCTCTCCTGCGGTGCTTGCTTCGCCGCCTATACCAAGCTAGGTTATGCCATGTACAAATGAGGTATGGTCATGCCATCCGG
The DNA here is from genome assembly GCA_020310875.1 of Ceratopteris richardii. Taxonomy (NCBI): domain Eukaryota; kingdom Viridiplantae; phylum Streptophyta; class Polypodiopsida; order Polypodiales; family Pteridaceae; genus Ceratopteris; species Ceratopteris richardii. The sequence continues at coordinate 191,601,820 of CM035418.1, read as the reverse complement.
ATGATCATAGTTCCAAAATGGCAAAGCAAATGTATCGTCATCTAGTAGCGATGCCAAAATTTTCTTGTGGAAGTAGGGATACTAGCCACGGCATGCCGAAATTTCCCATATCGTAAGTGGGTCTGGCGTGCATCATAAAGGAGTGAGGATCTTCTATGGGAAGCACCTTCATCAGACCATAAACCCTTACCAGTATCATTGCATACTCTCCATCGATGGTATGCGCTGCTATGTGGAATAAAGCACCGACTATTGTCTTGTTGAGTTGAAAGTTGTGCAACAATTGAAAGGAAGCTCCACCTTAAGAAGACCTATCGAACCATGGTAGTATTTCAATTATGGGGCAAGAACGGGGTCGGCAGCTCCCATTTCCATGAACATCGACAAGGAGAGAGCTAGCACCATATTCAATTCACCTAGTGAACAAATGATTTCGACCACCATGGCGACCATGCTAGGGGTGAAACAAAGCTCAAGAAAGATAGCATCACTCCTTCTGCATGCAATATGGTGGCTGAAAAGAAACTACAGAACACTTTCTTCAAGTTGCTACATGTCCCTCAACAAAATTAAATGGAATACTAAGATAGCATAAGATGATACACGATACTCATAGTTCTAAGAGGTCTCTCTTTCTTTCTCTCTTTGTATATCACTTTCTCTCTCTCTATGTTCTTCCATGATATATACACACACATCACTCTCTCTCTCCATTGGCTTGGTAACCAGAGATGCGGAGCTTGGAGTGGGTGATGATCATGGAGAGGGAATCAAAATAGGAGCGTACTTGGAGAGAAAATGCATGGGGAAAAACAAATGAGGATTGGACATCTATTTATAGGTTTCCCCTAGGACTTCTCTCTACAATCTTCTAACCTCCCTATTGATTCTTTCTATTTCCAGAACCTTCTTCCATGTTCCTTTTCTATTTTTGGAAAATCCCATCTTTTATTTCTATTTAAGTTTTTCTCTTTTTAATTTTCAGATTTTTCTTCTTTCTATTTTTGTTTATTTCTCTTTTTCCTTTTTTGTTTTTGGACTAGGGTTTGGTTTCACATCTATGTATAAATTTAAATAAATTAAAGGGTTAAACTTAAGTTAAATGGTAATCATAAGGTTCCAACCTATGGTTTCAATCAGGAAAAGTTAGGGTTTGCCTACAATTAAGGTCAGACACATCAATTAAAAGGTTTATTTATACTTATGGACTAAAATCCTAGGGTTTTTAAGTATCAAACCTAGGGTCTTAAGGGTTAAAATTAGGTTTTCTAAGGGTCGAACCCTAGGTTTTAGAGATTTAGAGTTAGCTATTTATAAATATGTAGGACTAATGTACTAAAATGACATGATTTCTCATCTCATATATACCAAATCAATTAAAACATGCACAATTTATAACTCTCTATAGTCAAAACGCCATATCATTGCCAGAAAACATTGAAATAATTTTGCAAAAGCAATCTTGATCTACACTCCCCTGAGGGATTCATCGTGACACCGCTTCATCTAGGGTGTAGTTGACACCCCTCTGATCACAGTCTCAGAATCGCACAAAATTCTATCTTTTTGTGCCAAAGATATATACAAGCTTTGGTTCGCCAATATAAGCCTCTCGAACTCTGCTACATGTTTGGCAGAAGTTGATAGGAGAGTTATATTCAACTTTTTGAGATATAGTCAATTCTCTCTCGCTCTCTCTCTCTCTCTCTCTCTCTCTCTCTCTCTCTCTCTCTCTCTCTCTCTCTCTCTCTCTCTCTCTCTCTCCTGCGGCATTTGCTCTGCTGCCTATACCAAGCTAGGTTATGCCATGTACAAATGAGGTATGGTCATGCCATCCGGATGATCGTAGTTCCAAAAAGGTGATGCAAATGTATCGTCACCTAGTAGCGATGCCAAAAGTTGCTCGTGGAAGTAGGGATACTAGCGACAGAAGGAGAAGAAGAGCCAGGACGCGTGCACCTACAGTGGCACGCCAAAAATTCCCATGTCAAAAGTGGAGTTGGAGTATGGGTAGTGAATAATGGCCTAAATCATAAATGAGTGAGGATCTTCTCTAGCAAGCACCTTCATCAGACCATAAGCCCTTACTAGTTTTGTTGTGTACTCTCCATCGATGGTGTGCGTTGCTATGTGGAATAAAGCACCGACTATTGTCTTATTGAGTTGAAAGTTGTGCAACAATTGAAAGGAAGCTCCGCCTTAAGAAGACCTATCGAACGATGGTAGTATTTCAATTATGGGGCAAGAACGGGGTCGCCAGCTCCCATTTCCATGAACATCGACTCAAGAAAGATAGCATCACTCCTTCTGCAAGCAATATGGTGGCTGAAAAGAAACTAGAGAACACTTCCTTCAAGTTGCTACATGTCCCTCAACAAAATTAAATGGAAAACTAAGATAGCATAAGATGATACAAGATACTCATAGTTCTAAGATGTCTCTCTTTCTTTCTCTCTTTGTATATCACTTTCTCTCTGTCTATGTTCTTCCATTATATATACACACACATCTCTCTCTCTCTCTCTCCATTGGCTTGGTAGCCAGAGATGGAGAGCTTGGAGTGGGTGATGATCATGGAGAGGGAATCAAAATAGTACTCGTAAAGCATGAAAGTAAAACATGAACAAAAAGAACATGAACAAGAAATTGAATGAATAAGAAAAGGCAAGGAGCGTACCTTGAGAGAAAATATGTGGGGAGAACCAAATGAGGACTGGACATCTATTTATAGGTTTCCCCTAGGACTTCTCTATAGAATCTTCTAACCTCCCTATTGATTCTTTCTATTTCCATAACCTTCTTCCATGTTCCTTTTTTATTTTTGGAAAATCCCATTTTTTATTTCTATTTTAGTTTTTCTCTTTTTAATTTTCCTATTTTTCTTCTTTCTATTTTTATTTCTTTTTCTTTTTCCCTTTTTTATTTTTTGAATAAGGTTTGGTTTCACACCTATGTACAAATTTAATTAAATTAAAGGGTTAAACTTAAGTTAAATGGCAATTATAAGGTTCCAACCTATGGTTTCAATCAAGAAAAGTTAGGGTTTGCCTACAATTAAGGTAAGACACATCAATTAAAAGGTTTATTTATACTTATGGATTAAATCCTAGGGTTTTTAAGGATCAAACCTAGGGTCTTAAGGGTTAAAATTAGGTTTTCTAAGGGTCAAAACCTGGGTTTTAGGGATTTAGAGTTAGCTATTTATAAATATGTAGGTCTAATGTACTAAAATGACATGATTTCTCATCTCATATATACCAAATCAATTAAAACATGCACAATTTATAACTCTCTATAGTCAAAACGCCATATCATTGCCAGAAATTATTGAAATAATTTTGAAAAAGAAATCTTGATGTACACTGATTTCATCCTGACAGCGCTTCATCTAGGGTGTAGTCTACACCCCTCCGTTCACAGTCTCAGAATCGCACAAAATTCTATCTTTTTGTGCCAAAGATATATACAAGCTTTGGTTCACCAATATAACCCTCTCGAAGTTTGCTAGAGGTTTAGCGGAAGTCGACAGGAGAGTTATATTCAACTTTTTGAGATATAGTCAATTTTCTACATCAGGGTATTTTAGTGAGTGGCCATGGCTGAAAGCAATGATGTATTCCATATGTTGGATGTTGAGGATAAGTTGGATGGTAATTACCCATTATGGGCTTATATGATGCATCATGTATTTGGTTGCAAAGGGATTATGGAATGTTGTGTAGGGTCTTGGAAAATGTCCTATTACACTTGCAAACACAGTTGCTAAAGGTGATGGAGATGGTGTTGAAGATGACAATATTCTTCATGTTCATGCTAATGTTGCGGTTCCTGATGCACCTACTATAGACCAAATTCATTGGGATGGTAGAGATGCTCAGGTACATGCATTGATAGCCTTGTGTGTCAAACGCATCATTATTCCTCACATTCGCTCTTCTAGAACAGCTAAGGATGCTTAAGATACACTAACCACTTTATAACAGGCAAGCAATGACGCTCCCCTTTCTTACCTCTAAAAACAATTGGAGAGCGAGCACATGAATGAAGATGATTCCATGCACAGTTTTTTTATAATAAAATAGCTGGTAAAGAGGCAAAGAAAAAAGAGGTTGGAATGGTTGTTGCATAGGCCTCTACACCAAAAACAGAGTCTACTAATCTAGTATAGAATGAAGAATGGGTGTTTACTATTATTTGCAGTTTTGACCCATCTTCGCCTGAATAGTGTATGTTTGCAGTAGACTCAAATGTTTGGTACTTTGATAGTGGGGCAACCAAACATATTACCTGGTAGTGCAGTTTCTTCACTTCACTCAAGCCTACTCCTATAGGGAATACTATCACATGCACCAAGAACTCCTCTTATCCTATCATGGGAATTGGTGAGATCATTCTGACTACTACTGATGGTAGTTCTTTTAAATTGTTGGATGCTTTATTTATGCTAGGGATCAGGAAGAATCTGTTATCAGTTTCAGCTTTAGCCAAGATTGTCTTGGTTGTGAAATGTGTTGATGATAGATGTATGGTTCATCATCTGTCAAATGGTGATGTGATTATTGCTTCTGGCATTTTATGTCATGGGTTGTATAAGCTCATAGACTATGAAAAATCTATCAATGATTTGGAATATGCAGTACCTGATTCTCAGGCTATGTCAAATGCGAAGCTTTGGCATGCATACTTTGTTCATCTGAATTTTGCTAGTTTGCTACACCTGTAGAAATTTGAAATGGTATCCTCTTTGCCCAAACTTGAGGCACCTGGCAAACATGTATGTGAAGGTTGTATTTTGGGCAAAATGAAGCATTCCTCATTCCCAAAAGATGGTTCAGTTCAAGTTACTTAGAAATTGCAACTTGTTCACAGTGATGTATGTGGTCCTATGCAAACACCCTGTTTTGGGAACTATCTTTACTTCATGACTTTCATCGATGATTTTTCCAGGCATGCATGGGTATATCTATTGAAAGAAAAGTGCAAAGTGTTTACGTGCTTCAAAAAGTTTCTGGTTTTGGTTGAACATCTGTCAACATGTAAAACGGACACCCTCCGTTCTGATCGAGGGGGGAAATATATGTCTTCTGGTGCATTTCTAACTGAGTGTGGGATAAAACATTAGTGTATAGTGTCGTATACACCTCAAGAGAATTGATTTGCTAAATGGAAGAATAGGTCACTCATGGAGATGGCGAGGTGTATGGTCAAGAGTCAAGCTTTACCACATAGTTTCTAGCTTGAGGCTGTCATGTGTGCAACATATGTACTTAACAGGTGTCCCACTAAATCATTACAAGTCATCACTCCATATGAAGCATGGCATGGTCGAAAGCCGTATGTTGCTCACCTATGCATTTTTGGTTGTCTGGCATATGCATTAGTCCCTGAACAACAATGTAGAAAATTGGATGATAAAGAAGTGAAATGTATTTTTGTTGGGTACAGTTGTGAAATCAAAGGCTATCATCTATATCATCCATAGACTAAATGCATTTTGGTTAGCCGTGATGCTGTTTTTTTGGAAGATTCTATTCAACCACTACTTTCATGTACTAAGGAGACATCTGCTAGCTCCAAAGACATGTATGGTACTTTGATGCCTCTTTTTATAGGTGGATAGTCTAGTGCTCGTCCTAATGAGGCAACTTCTTAACCTTTATAGGTTTCATGTGATGATACAGATCATTCCATTTATGATGTTGATTTGATGATGCACTTGTTGATGAGAGGTTGATATTGAGGAGGCAAAAACTATGGCTGCCTCTAGTCTTTATGATGAGAATGAGCATGTTCTGTTTGATGAAGCACAAAATTCAGAAATTTGGATGGCTACTATGCAATCTGAATATGATGCTATAATAAAAAATGATACCTGTTCTTTATGTGACTTGCCTCTTGGCAAGAAGGTCATTGGCACTAAGTGGTTATACAAGCTTAAGCATAAGTCTGATGGAATAGTTGACAAGTATAAGGTTAGGCTTGTTGCAAAGGGTTATGCTCAAAAAAGAGACATTGATTTTGATGAGATCTTTGCTCCTACTTTTCGAATGACTACTGTTCATAGCATCTCTGCACTTGTAGCTCATCATGGTTGGAATGTACATCAGTTGGACATTAAAACTGCATTTCTGAATGGCAATTTGCATGAAGAAGTGTATGTTTTTCAGCCTTGTGGCTTTGTGCAAAAAGGGCATGAAAACCAGGTGTGTAGGTTAAAGAAGGCATTATATGGTTTAAAGCAAGAACCACATGCTTGGTATGAAAAGATAAATGCCTATTTGATTGCACATGGTTTTGAGAATAGTCCAACTGAAAGCACCTTATATGTTAAGCGTGCTAATGATGTGCTTTTGATCATTGTTGTGTATGTTGATGACATGCTGCTCATTGGTCCTCATGAGAAGCATATTGCTGATTTTAAGGCTGATTTGCATGCCTCATTTAAGATGTCAAATTTGGGGCATTTGCATCATTACTTGGGCATTCAGTTTATGCAAGTTGATGGCGAAATAGCTTTGTTGCAAACGAAATATATTGACACATTATTGTAGTGTTTTGGCCTTGAAGACGGTAAACCCATTGCCACTCCTTTGGAGACAGGTTTATGATTGAGTCTTCATGATGCTGGAGATGCATTTGATGTTGTTCTCTATTAGTAGGCCGTTGGATGCTTGATTTACTTATGCATTACTCGGCTAGATATTCAGTTTGCTATCTCACAGATGAGAAGGTTTATGCATTGTCCAGGTGTCAAGCATTGACACACGATTAAGCGCATCTTTCACTACTTGAGTGATACCCAGTACTTGGATTGTTTTATCCCAAGGGGGGGATCACTACCACTAGATTTACATGCTTTTTTTGAATTTGCATGGGCTAGTTGTTATGACACTCGTGTGTCCACCAATGGCTTTTGCTTCATGCTTGGTAGCTCATGCATATCTTGGTTGAGCAAGAAGCAACCTATTGTGGCCACTTCCAGTTGTGAGGTTGAGAATAGAGCAACTTTCACAGTGACCGTTGAGTGTGTGTGGCTCAGACACCTTATGGCTGATTTGGGTGTTGGTCAGTCTTCTGCCACCACCATCTTCACTGACAGTTAGAGTGCATTGGCAGTTGCGATGAACCTTGTGTTCCATGCTCGCACTAAGCACATTGAGGTGCATTATCATTATGACAGGCACACGTTCTCTGTTGGGGAGATCAGCTTGGCATATGTGCCCATGCAGGAGAACATTGTAGACCTTTTCATGAAGGCTCTGCCTAAGGAGAATTTTGAAGCTTTCCCAAAGCTTTGGGCTTACTTCCTTTTGTGGATTGATTCCACATAGCCTAGAACTTCCTTATACATGAGTGCGAGCTCCTTGTTCACTACATCACTCCCACGGGGGATTTGTTGATGCATCAAATGCATCTCCAACATCGTGAGGCCTCAATCATAAACCTATCTCTATAGGAGTGGCAATAGGTTTACAGTCTTCAAGGCCAAAAGAGTGCAATAATGTGTCAATATATTTCATTTGACACAAAGCTATTCCGCCATCAACTTCCATAAACTGAATGCCCAAATAATGATGCAAATGCCCCAAATCAGACATCTCAAATGAGGCATGCAAATCAACCTTAAAATGAGTAATATGCTTCTCATGAGGACCAGTGAGCAACATTTCATCAACATACACAATAATGATCAGAAGCACATCATTAGCATGTTTAACATATAAGGTGCTCCTAGCTGGACTGTTCTCAAAACCATGTGCAATCAGGTAGGCATGAATTTTTTCATACCAAGCATGTGGTGCTTGTTTCAAACCATATAATGCCTTTTTCAACCTACACACTTGGTTTTCATGCCCTTTTTGCACAAAGCCATGGAGCTGAAAAACATACACTTCTTCATGCAAGTCACCATTCAAAAAATGTAGTTTTAATGTCCAACTTATGTACATTCCAACCATGATGAGCTGCAAGTACATAGATGCTACAAACAGTACTCATTTAGCAAGTAGGAGCAAAGGTTTCATCAAATCAATGCCTCTTTCTTGAGCATAACCCTTTGCAACAAGCCTAGCCTTATACCTATCAATTATCCCATTAGGCTTACACTTCAGTTTGTATACCCACTTAGTGCCAATGGCCTTCTTTCCAAGAGGCAAGTCACATAAAGACAAAGTACCATTTTTTATGAAAGGATCATATTTTGATTGCATAACAACCATCCAATTTCAAAATTTTGTGCTTCATCAAACAAAACATGCTCATTTTCATCATAGAGATTAGAGGCAACCATAGCATAGCAATCTAATGCAAAAGAGGCACCATGAGAGCTTGAACGAGTACGATATGATAGAGGTGCATCTAATTTGATGTCATACAAAGTCTGCACCAACCATTTTGGCATAGTTTTTGCCTCCTCAATATCATGTCTCTCATCAACAAGTGCATCATATAAATTTGCATCAGAAATAGAATCATCTGCATCATCACATGACACCTGTAAAGGCTCAAAAGTTGCCTCATTAGGACCAGCACTAGACCGATAGTATTCCTTATAGGGACAGGCTCGAGTGAAGTGAAGAAACTGTGTTGTGAGGTAATATGTTTGGTCACCCCACTATCAAAGCACCAAACATATGAGTCTACTATAGACATACACTATTCATGAGAAGATGGGTCATAACTGCAAAAAGTGGTAAATGCCCATTCTTCATTCTACACAAGATTAGCAAACTTTGTTTTTGGTGTAGAGTCCTCTGCAACAACCATTCCAGAATCTTTCTTCTCTTCCTCTTTAGCAACCAGTTTTGGATAGCTCTTTATTACATGATCATTTCCTTTACAGTATTTGCAAAACAATTTCTGCTTTTTTGTTTTTTTCTCTTCTATGTCTTCCTTCTTTGATTGTGCAGAATTAGCAAATTTTTGCTTACTAGTAAAAGAGCTCCATTTACCTTTGCCTTTCTGATTAGCCAGGAAAACTTGATCTGCAACAGGCATAATGGACCTGTTCTGCCTAGACTGATCTTCTTGCAACATAATAAAGACTAAATCCTCAAATGTTAAGGCACTTTTATTTCCTTTCATCATCAAACAAAGAGTAGAAGCAAAACTTTGATATGAATCAGGAAGACCATCCAGAACAGTCTGCACATGTGAACTGTTAGGCAAGACTTCATCAGTAGAAGTCAATTGTTCCTTTAAATCTTTGATCTTTGTCAAAAAATTGTCCGTGGAATCTCCTTCATTCATGTGATCACTCTCCAACTGTTTTTGGAGGTAAACAACAAAATCCTCATTCCTTGCATGGTATAAAGTGGTAAGTGTATCCCAAGAATCTTTAGCTGTTTTGCAAGAGTGAATGTGAGGAATAATGGCATGTTTGATAGACAAGGCTATCAATGCATGTGCCTGAGCATCTCTACCATCCCAACAAATTTTCTCTATAGTAGGTGCAATAGGAACCACAACACAAACAAGAACATGAAGAATATCACCATCTTCAATGCCATCTGCATCACCTTTAGCAACTATGTTTGCAGGTGAAATAGGACATTTTTCAACACCTTGCACAATATTCCACATTCCTTTTGCAACCAATACATGATGCATCATATAAGCCCACAATGGGTCTTTTGTACCGTCCAACTTATCTTTAGTAGCCAACATACAAAATACATCACTACTTTCAGCCATGGCCACTGACTAAAATACCCTGATGTAGAAAAATGATTGTATCTGAAAAAGTTAACAGAACTACCCTGATGAGTTTTGCTAAACCTATAGCAGACTTTGAGAAGCTTATACTGGAAAACCAAAACCTGTATATATCTTTGGCACAAAAATATGAAATTGCATGCACAAGCACTACGATAATGCATTCAGAGCTTGAAACGAGCTCAGATCGTGATTTCAGCACACACAACAAAGCTGATTCGATCTCCTAATCACCCTGAGCATGCTCATCAAATTCATGCGCTTTTGAGAATGTGACCAGAGGGGTATCATCGATGCCCTAGATGAAGCAACGACCTACTCTGATACCACTTGTTGGAGTTTAAGGTCTATGGAAGCACACGAATAGCACAAGGAAGAAGAAGAAGCTTGGAGCACAACACACAATATTGAATGAATTATTACCACTAGAATGTACAAAGATAAGTCAACCATTAAGGCAATAGCTGTATATACAAGACATGGGGAAAAACCTCCTAAAGAGGGAAAAAAATGCCTCGATGGTCCTTGTGTGTTCACACACATCACTACCTAAATATATCAATAAGAAGGGGAGTGCTAAACAAAAAAGAGCATACCAAAGATTAAATCATAAAGCTAAATTTAGATTTAAAAAGGCATTGAAATAAAAATCTAATGATAGAGAAAAAACTCTCTAACTTAATTAATGAAAAAGAGTCCATTTCTCCCCAAAGAAGAAAACTTGGAGCTTGAGAGAGGGCGATGACAAGTAGGTTCAAGGAGCTTGATTTGGTGAGCACCACTTGGATAAGATGATCCAAAGGGCAAACATGGATGCATTTGAACAATGCCCAAAACATGAAAATACTTCAAGAATGGTTACAACTCCTTCAGATGATAGCTTTTAGTGATCAAACCCAATAATTGTAGATGATTGAATTAAAATAAATTTTATGCTTGGCTATAAAGTGGTCACTAACTAAGGATTGGGTGCTAACATGTGTGCATTTTACTTCATCCTTATATTATCTTTGATAAATATATCAGGGTTTTTGTGTGTTTGATTTGGTCTTCTATCTTTGTTTTATTTAAAAAAAAACTTTTTAAACAGGAATTCGGCTTCTCATTTTCTCTTATGGATGTAATTGCATGTGAATATCCCTTCATTGAGCCTTTTCTGGAATTAGAAAAGTGCATTTCAACAAATCCCTTTTACTTTCTAGAAGAATAAGATCATTCCTAGGTTCTTTTAGGATAGATGCAATAGTTTTTCTCCCTTTATTTTTCATATGCTATGATGCAAAAGTGAAATGCGTAAGAGATAGATTAGGGAGTCTAGATGAAATGAGAAAAGGGTGAAAGGGAGGAAAATTGTGTATTTAACATTTTTTCCTCTTTTTTTGCACGTGATGAAAGGAGTTTGCCATGTGTGAAAGAAAGAAGGAGTCACATACAATGTTTTAAATGCAATCAAGGAGCAAATATGCTCTTCAAGGGCCTATGTAAGGAGGATATGATGAAGTATTCAAGGGGAGTAAAGAGTGACAACAATATGTTGTAAAGTAAGATTACGACTTGACTTTCCTATTGGCTGAGATAGATCTAAAATTAGACATTGTTTGATCGGTCTATTGTTAACTCAATTAGACTTAAGCATAGGTTCATGTGCTCTATAAAGCAACGAAGAAGCTTGTTCTAGTGGTTAAGCCAAATGGGAATGAGGAGGTCTTGGGTTCAAACCCTATGAGAGTCATGGGAGAGTATCTTGTCCCAAGAGCTCTAGAACTATCTAGAACCATTCACTTGAGTTAACCCTATGTAACTGGGATACTTGGAGCACATGTTGTTACATGGTCGGCACTTGGATGGATAATATCAGCCTGAAACAGAGGAACGTCCCTTGAAGTGAGTTACACAAGGTTTATTCAAGCGTAACCTCTCCAACACATGGTGGTCTTAATGCTCTAGTTCTTCACAAAAGACATACAAATCTTTAATTAGTTGAGTTTGAAACATTATCGATACCGTGCTATTTTAGAAGCCCATTCAAGGGAGGCTTGTTGTCTTACCATTATACTGTGAATGACTACATGATAGTACAATCGTCTTATAGATACACAAATAAACTCCATGTTTTGGTAGCTTAATCACTACAACATATCAAGGGTATACCGAGGCTTCTATTGGGGCAAATGCACGGGCATCATTTTGCCTCAATGCCAGTGTAAGCTTCGGCATACACATTGGTACAAAACTATTGGTATAAGTGTCGGTATGTGTCGGTATAAGCGTCGGTAATCACGTTGGTATATGGTTGGGCATACCAATGCACATACCGACACCTATATCGGCGACCATATATACAAAAAAAAATTGGACAGAGTGTGTTGTCTCTCATTGTAGCAACATTACCATGCTATTGTGTAGTAAAAGACAATACACTTTGCCCAAAAAAAAATCGAATACATATGACATGTACTCTAGTGGTAACCAAAACATGATTTGATAAAGCAAAACACTGTCGGACACAAAAGAGATGAGCAAAATGAACCATGAACCATGTACAAAAGAGATACATATTCCATAAATGAAGCATGTACAAAAGTGTGGCAAACCACTGGCGTATATGAGCCAAATACAAAATGTGGCAAAGCACTCCCATATAGGAACCAAATACAAACTTTTGGTGCACCACTGCCATATATGAGCCAAATACAAAATTTTGACACACCACTGCCATACACATGCCCAAGGGGATCAAAATATCTATATCTACAGTCTTGCAACAAAGAACATTCATGAAATGAGACAAATTGACATGATATTTACAAAGAACAACTAAAAACATCAAACCATATTTATAAGCTCATCTCATCGTAGATGCTCCCATGAAACGAGTGCACTACATCCCTCCCAGTCCTCCAGTAGTGCAACCAATCCATGATGATATCCATAAACCTCTTGGATTCATGTTGGAGGATGACCCATTGCCAACTCCTTTCAATAAATATGCAAAATATTATATGAACATACATGCATGACATGCTTAACACAAACAAATTCAATAATCAAAATGATACTTACAAACTCGTGATGCATAGTGTCACATCCGCAGCTACCCAAATGTGACGGTCCGACTGTATCTAGATGTGTGTCCACCACATCTCACTACTAGTAATATTGGTCACGAGTCTGTTGTTGCTCATCGCGAATCATATCCCACTCCTAAGCATCTAACCGTATAGGCTTTGGTAAGCCTAATCTGAAAGCATCACAAGCCTCAGATTCTCAATGGGACATAACCTCACATGCTGTGTGTTGAATCCACTCTGAGCTGACAATAGGATGCCCATGTGCTGGCTGGTACTTCGGATAGATCGTCTTTGTGATATAATTTTTATGATCTTTATCTTGTTCACTCCATTTCAACATGACAGAGTGTGCAAACTGCAATGTCGTTTGGGTCCACCTACTCACCAAGGGGACCATGCTAATGATAGCATAGGTTTTGTAGTTGATTTTTATCAAAGGATCCATATTCTCTAACATGTACAATACAAATCCATAATTTTTGATAAATTTGATACTTGCACTGAGTGCAAGGACATGCCATTCTCTCCTCCAGATCCAAAGATGCCATCTGATACCATCTGGACATGTTAGAACATTTAATTCTAAAAACCTAATTTTTCTTATTAAACCTAAAAACCCTAATCCTAAAGACCTAGATCTGTGTATGCATGTGTATATATATGATTATATATATGTTAATATTAAATCTAAAACTCTATTTTTTATATATTTAATTTAATAAAAAACTTCTAAAACCTATTTTTATATATTTAATTATATATATTTAATTCATATATTTGAAACACTAGCTCTTTTTATTTTTTCTTAAATATTTTTCTTATATATATTTAATTTAATTAAAAACCCTAAAACCCTATTTTTTATATATTTGATTATATATATGTAAAAAACCTAAAATCCTAGAGGCTTATTTTTTATATATTTAATTATATATATTTATTTTATTGTATGTATGTAAAAACCTAAAAGCCTAATCCTAAAGACCTAGACCTAAAATATGTATACATGTGTATGTATGTGTATATGCATGTGTGTGTATATGTATTATGTGTGTATATGTGTATATGTGTATATGCATATGCATGTGTAAAAAGCCTAAAAACCCTAATCCTATTTCTTATATATATTTGATTATATATTGTACTTTTATTCCTAATTTTTATAAATATATAATTATATATGTTAATATTAAACCTAAAACTCTATTTTTTATATGTTTAATTATACATATTAAATTTAATGAAAAACCCTAAATTCCTATTTTTATATATTTAATTATATATATTTAAAAAACACTAGCGATTTTCATATTTATTTATCCATACTAAAATCATAGTTTTTTTTCTTTTTTCTTAATTTCTTTTCTTATTATTTAATTTAATTAAAAACCCTAAAACCCTATTTTTTATATATTTGATTATATGTATGTAAAAAACTTAAAAGCCTAATCCTAAAGACCTAAACCTAAAATATGTATATGTGTGTATGCATGTGTGTATACATGTGTATGTGTATATGTATTATATATGTATATGTGTGTATATGTGTATGCATGTGTAAAAAACCTAAAACCCTAATCCTAATGACCTAGACCTAAAACATGTATATGTGTGTATGCATGTGTATATATATGTGTACGTGTATATGTATTATGTGTGTATATGTGTATATCTATGTATGCATGTGTAAACAGCCTAAAAACCCCTAATCCTAAAGACCTAAACCTAAAGCATGTATATGTGTGTATGCATGTGTATATACATGTGTATATGTATATGTATTATGTGTGTATATGTGTGTATGCATGTCTAAAGTGCCTAAAACCCTAATCCTATGTGTATATGTGTATATATGTGTATGGATGTGTAGAAACCCTAATCCTAATGACCTAGACCTAAAACATGTGTATGTTTGTATGCATGTGTATATATATGTGTATGTGTATATGTATTATGTGTGTATGTGTGTATATGTATGTATGCATGTGTAAACAGCTTAAAAACCCTAATCCTAAAGCACTAAACCTAAAACATGTATATATGTGTATGCATGTGTATATACATATGTATGTGTATATGTATTATGTGTGTATATGTGTGTATGCATGTGTAAAAAACCTAAAACCCTAATCCTATGTGTATATGTGTGAATGCATGTGTAAACAACCTAATTTTTCCTACTTTTTATAAATATATGATTATATATGTTAATATTAAACCTAAAACTCTAGTTTTTATATATGTAATTATGTACATTTAGTTTAATAAAAACCCTAAAATACTATTTTTATATATTTGCTTATATATATATTTAATTTATATATTTAATTTATATATTTAACTTATATATTTAATTTATATATTTTAAAACAATAGCTATTTTCATATTTATTTATCTATACTAAAATCCTATCTTTTATATGTTTATTTGTATATTCTAATTTTTTTCTTAATTTTTTCTTATATATATTTAATTTAATTAAAAAACCCTAAAACCCTATTTTTTATATATTTGATTATATATATGTGTAAAAAACCTAAAAATTCTAAAGATTTATTTTTCATATATTTAATTATATATATTTATTTTTATTGTATGTATGTAAAAAACCTAAAAGCCTAATCCTAAAGACCTAGACCTAAAACATGTATATGTGAGTATGTAATATGCATGTGTGTATGTAATATTGTATGTGTATGTATGTGTGTGTACATATGCATGTTAATGTATGTATGCATATGTTTGTGTATGTGTATGTATGTGTATGTTTGTGTATGTATATGTGTATGTACATATATGTGTGAATGTATGTTTGCATATGTATTATGTGTGTATATGTGTATAAGTATGTATATGTGTGTGTACATGTATGTATATATATGTGTGTATGCATGTGTGTGTATGTATGTATGCATATGCATGTGTATGCATATGTGTGTGATGTATATGCATGTGTGTATGTAATATGTATGTGAGTGTGTGTGTATAGGTGTGAGTGTGTATGTATATATGTGAGCATGTGTGTATATGCATGTGAATGTGTATGTATATGTGTGTATGCATGCATGAATATGCATCTGTGTATGTAATATGTATGTCACTATGTGTATGTGTGTGAATGTATGTATGCATGTGTTTGTGTATGTATGTGTGTGTACATATGTGTGTGAATGTATGTATGCATATGTTTGTGTATGTATATGTGTATGTACATGTGTATGTATGTGTGTGAATGTATCTATGCATATGTTTGTGTATGTATGTGTGTGAATGTATGTATGCATATGTATGTGTATGCATGTGTATATGTGTGTGTGTGTATGTATGCATGTGTGTATGTATGCATGCATATGCATGAGTATGTGTGTGTATGTATCTTTATCTCTCTCTCTTTAATCTTTCTCTCTCTCTCTCTCTCTTTATCTCTCTCTTTATTCCTCTCTAGATCTCTCTCTCTCTCTCTCTTTCATCTCTCTCTCTCCCCCTCTCTCTCTCACACACACACACACTCTCTCTATCAATAGAGAACAAAACAATCACTTACATCGATGTAATCTTTTGGATCGCTATCATCAAAGCACAATGAACATTGTGTCTCCTCAAATTCCAAAGAATCGATGCCAAAAAACTCATGCGAAACCAAAGAGAAGAGAAATTAGACAACAGAAAACATAGATAAAGAGACAGGATGAAAGAGTATGCTCATCACTTACCAAGATGCAAGATCTAGAGGGAGAGAGATCTATGTGTGTGTGTGCACAAGTCAATGCAGATCATCATTCAGGTCATTCGTGCAAGTTCGATAGAAGCACTACTAAGTTCAAAACACTCACAAAAACTCTGATCTTGTTTATATTCAAGAATTATGAGATATATTCAGTTTCCAACAAATGACATCTTTACTTTCCTAATTGAACATATGTATGCATACCAAAAATTTTATCAGTTATGATATTCACATCTTAAACAAATGAGTTTTTTTTAGTTAAATCTTAGTGATCGTATGCTTCAACGTGCATATATGTAGATAATTGTATGAGCTCCCATTGATAATACTATACGTTATTCTCTGTATTACAGTAAGCGTTTGATTCGCTACTCCAAGAGAGAGATTTTTCATTATTTTCAATGGTATATAAGTTTTTTTACAAAGTTCCTTGATCATCAACTTTTAGTTATGCAGCGAAGTTATCGATATGTATATAAAAACATGCACGTGCCTTTATTTTTTAAATGTAATAACCGTAAAGTTGCGAATAAATAATTGACTTTTTCTTTTTTTTTTTACAACAATGATAAAATACATATAAAGTTAAGTGATTATATAACGTTTGATTCTTAATGTTAATCAAAACATCAACCACATTAAATTTCTTTATTTGTCAAGCATAACATAATCAATATCACATGTTTACATATGTAACAGGTCAAGATTATGAGATAAATAGATAAATAAAATCTAATGATTTCATAAATTATAAAATTGTAAGAAAGAAAACCACAAATTATGATAGAGTGGTGTTTAATCAATATAGAATATCCATTGCCATTGCAGTTACAATGCTCGCAATCGGAGATGGACGATTGGAAATAAGGAATATTTTTGGATGTTAAATGAGCACAACATGTGATATTTTTTTTAATACCTTTGACCTCTTATTTTGCAATAAGAGGGTTCCTTTACTAGACGGTGCACCCTCGACTCATATGTAAGATTTATTATAATTCATGCTATATTATATATGTTAAATTTGATCGGAAGAACTAATTATTTTTTAATGCTCTGTAAAAATATTTGATCATAATTAACAATGAAACTTTATGTTGCTTTTCGTCAAATCATTTTGAACGGGTAATGTTTCCCATTAAAACTGAAAAAATACTATGTTTGGTAACTTATTTGTCACATTTTATTGATTTTATTTTACAAGATATGTTGTATGTAATTACTTAAAGCCATATGGTATTGATTGAATACTTGTTCGGTCGTCCTAACTGTTCACATAAAAAAATGGTGCAAAAATAATACCTTTAGAGTGCCCACATAACGATCAGATTCATGGAGCCTTATAAAAAATAATACCAATGAACAAGATTGAGTGGACTTGAGAATAAATGAAGTATAAAAAAAGGATGGAAAGGGGAGTGCTAAACGAAAAAGGACATACCAAAGATGAAATCATAAAGCTAAATTTAGATTTAAAAAGGCATTGAAATAAAAGTCTAATGATAGAGAAAAAATTATCTAACTAATTTAATGAAAAAGAGTACATTTCTCCCTCAAAGAAGAAATCATGGGGCTTGAGAGAGCATGATGACAAGTAGGTTCAGGGAGGTCGATTTAGTGAACGCCACTTGGATAAGATGATCCAAAGGGCAAACATGGATGCATTTGAACAATGCCTAAAACATGAAAATACTTCAAGGATGGTTGCAACTCTACTTCAAATGATAGCTTTTAGTGATCAAACCCAATAATTGTAGTTGAATGAATTAAAATAAGTTTTATGCTTGGCTATAAATTGGTCACTAACTAAGGATTGGGTGCTAACATGTGTGTATGATTTTTTTACTTCATGCTTATATTTCTTTGTTGATATATTTAGGTAGTGATGTGTGTGAAACACTAGGACCGCCAAGGCACTTTTTTCCCTCTTTAAGAGGTTTTTTCCCCCCGGGTTGTATATACGCCTATAGCCCTAACGGGTTACTTATCTTTGTACATTCTAGTGGTAATACATTCAGTATTGTGTGTTGTGCTCCAAGCTTCTTCTTCTTCCTTGTGTTGTTTTCATGCTTCTGTAGACATCTAACTCCAACAATTGGTATCACGACAGGTCACGGCTTCATCTAGGACGTCGTCAGCACCCCTCTGATCACAATCTCAAAATCGCATGAAATTTGGTGAGCATACTTAGGGTGATTTGGAGATCAAAACTGCTTCACTCTGTGTGCCGAAATCATGATTTGAGCTCGTTTCAACCTCCGAATGCACTATTGTAGCCCTTGTGTAGGTTATTTTGTCTTTTTGTGCCAAAGATATATACAAGTTTCAATTCGCCAGTATAAGTGTCTCGAAGTTTGCTATAGGTCTAGTAGAACTCGTCAGGGTAGTTCTGTTCAACTTTTTCAGATACAATCATTTTTCTACATCAGGGTATTTTAGTCAGTGGCCATGGCTGAAAGCAGTGATGTATTCCGTATGTTGGCTGTTGAGGATAAGTTGGGCGGTACCAATTACCCATTATAGGCTTATATGATGCGACATGTATTAGTTGCAAAAGGATTGTGGAACATTGTGCAGGGTGTTGAAAAACATCCTATTACACCTGCAAATATAGGTATTGAAGTCGATGCAAATGGCGTTGAAGATGCTGATATTCTTCAGATTCTTGTTCGTGTTGCGATTTTTGGTGCACGTATTGTAGAGAAAATTTGTTGGGATGGTAGAGATGCTCAAGCACATGCATTGATAGCCTTGCCTATCAAACGTGCCATTATCCCTCACATTCACTCTTGCAGAATAGCTAAGGATACTTGGGATACACTTACCACATTATACCAAACTAAGAATGAGGCTCATGTTGCTTACCTCCGAAAACAGTTGGAGAGCAAGCATATGAATGAAGGTGACTCTAGGGATAGTTTTCTGACAAAGATCAAGGATTTGAAGGAACGGTTGATTTCTGCTGATGATGGTATACCAGATAGCTCACTTGTGCAGATTGTTTTGAATGGTCTTCCTGATTCATATCAAGGTTTTGCTTCTACTCTTCGTTTGATGATGAAAGGCAATCCAAATGCCCTGTGATTTGAAGAGTTAGTTTCTATTCTATTGCAGGAATATCAATCTAGTCAGAACGGGTCCATTATGCGTGTTGCATATCAAGCTTTCCTAGCTAGTCAAAAGAGCAAAGGTAAATGGAGCTCATCTATTAGTAAGCAGAAATCTACAAATGCTACACATTCAAAGAAGGAAGACAAAGATGAGAAGAAATAAAAAAAGCATAAATTGTTTTGCAGATACTCTAAAGCAAATGATCATGTCATTAAGAGCTGTCCAAAACTAGATACAAAAGAGGCAAAGAAGAAAGAGGACGGAATGGTGGTTGTAGAGGCCTCTACACCGAAAATAGAGTATGCTAATCTTGTGCAGAATGAAGAATGGGTGTTTACTACTGTTTGCAATTTTGACCCATCTTCTCATGAGCATTGTATGTCTGCAGTAGACTCAGATGTTTGGTATTTTGATAGTGGGGCAACAAAACATATTACCTCGCAATGCACTTTCTTCACTTCACTTGAGCCTGCCCCTATAGGGAATACTGTCACATGTGCGAACAACTCCTCTTATCCTATCATGGGAGTTGGTAAGATCATTTTGCCTACTACTGATGGTAGTTCTTTCACCTTGTCAGATGCTTTATTTGTGCCAGGGATCAAGAAAAATTTGTTATTAGTCTCAGCATTAGCCAAGATTGGCTTGGTTGTGAACTTTGTTGATGGTAGATGTAGAGTTTGTGATTTGTCAAATGGCAACATGATTATTGCTTTTGGCATTTTATGTCATGGGTTGTATAAGCTCATAGTCTATGAAAGATCTGTGAATGATTCGGCATGTGTAGTACATGATTCTCAAGCTATGCCAGATGCAAAGCTTTGGCTGCATGCTTTGGTCATCTAAATTTTGCTAGTTTGCTATGTCTGTAGAAATCTAAAATGGTGTCCTCTTTACCCAAACTTGAGGCACCCAGAAAACATGTTTGTGAAGGCTGTATTTTTAGCAAATTGAAGCGTTCCTCCTTTCCAGAATGAAGTAGTTCAATGGCGATGCACCACAATCCGTTCTCCTTCTTGAGAGCTTCACGATGATATCCTCATAGTAGAAAATTAAGCTCCTAAGGCAGCACACAGTACTCCGCACAGAGGCTGCAGAATATGCAGGAAAAATGCAGTATACAATAAGCATGAAGATAGACTTCTTAGGTATTACAAATGCGATCAAACTTACAGTCTGTGACTGACCAGGCCACTATATGTTTTATTAAAGAACATATACAAAGAAATGTCCAGTGGCCATTTGGCCTTTCACATGGACACTAACGGTAACAATCTCCCACTAAAGGCCAATATGGCCAAAGTAACTATGGGAGAAAAAATAAAGAATGATAAAGAATACCTGAGTGTAAGTATACAAACTATACCTCTCACCTGATGGGCATGTTACACAATATACAAGTGATTGTGTAAGATCATGAATCAAGTAACCCCCATCAAGTGACATCAGTGTCGAAAGCTATCCTGTGGTAGAGCTTTAGTCAAAGCATCTGCAACATTATCTCGAGTGTGAAACTTCTCAAGAATAATGCACTCAGTGGCTAAGAAATCTCTTATGAAGTGATCCCTCACCTCAATGTGCTTGGTCTTTGCATGATAGACCAGATTCTTAGCCAAAGCAATGGCACTCTGATTGTCACTGAGCAAACGAGGTACATGTTGAGCTAAACCCATATCACAAGAAAGACGAGAAAGCCACAATGCTTCCTTACATGCCTCACTTGCTGCAACATACTATGCTTTTGTGGTGGAAACAACTGTACATTCTTGAAGACGAGATCTCCAAGAGATAGCACCTCCAACAAAATGAAAAATGTACCCTACTGTAGACTTATGATTGTCTACACAACCAGCATAGTCAGAATCTGTGTAACCAATAATGGATGCTTTCCCTTTACCTAAGCATAGACACTTGTCCTTAGTGCCACTCAGATATCTCAAAATTATCTTGACTACTTCCCAATGTTTCTTGCCAGGATTAGACATATATCTGCTCACAACTCCCACTGCGAATGCAATGTCTGGTCTCGTAGCAACCATAGCATACATGAGACTACCAACGACAGACTAATAGGGAATTTTGGTCATGAATTCCTTTTCCTCATCTGATTTGGGGCAATCATCCTTGCTCAATTTCACATATGTGTGTAAAGGTGTACTTAATGCTTTTCCACCCTGCATATTGAACCTGTGAAGTACTTTGGATATGTACTCACGTTGAGACAAGTATATGCGTCTTTTACTCTTATCACAAGTAATGCACATGCCAAGAATATGTCTGGCATCCCCCAAATCCTTCATATCAAATGTCTGACTCAACTTCCTTTTGAGAATTGACAAGTCATAGGAGGACTTCCCAGCAATCAACATATCATCAACATAAAGTATCAAGCATATCAAGATACCATCTGAGCATCTCTTTGTGTAGAGACAATGATCCTCATTGCTTCGAGAATAGCCTTTGGACTTCATAAAAGCATCAAACTTTTGGTACCATTGTCTAAGAGACTGTTTAAGTCCATACAAGATTTTCTTGAGCTTACAAACTAGACTTTCCTTGCTAGGAACTACATAACCCTCTGGTTGTTCCATATAGATCTCATTTGTAAGATCTCCATGAAAGAAAGGTCCTCCATTGCAGCGAATCCAAGCAACATGCGCAACGTAGTCATCTTGACTACTGGAGAGAAGATTTCCTCAAAATCAACACCATGTTGTTGCTTAAAACCCTTTGCAACAAGTCGTGCTTTATATTTTGGAGAAGCACTATCTGATGTGAATTTCAGCTTATATACCCATTTACATGGTAAAGCTTTCTTGACCTTTGGCAAAGGTACTAAATCCCAAGTACCATTCTTGTGAATAGAATCCAGCGCACTCTTCATGGCATGCTCCCACTTGACATGATCCTTTGTCTGCACAGCCTCTTTGTAGCAAGAAGGCTCACCAACATCTGTTAGCATAACAAAATCTAAACCTCGAACATATCTATCAAGTGGATGTGAAACACGTGCAGAACATCTTAATGGTTGCTGACCAGGAACATGTGTAGATTGAATTGAATGGACATTCTCTTGAACATCGCTATGTGCAATATTTTTATGCATGCTAACTGGAGAACTAGTATCCTCAAACACCACTCTTCTCACTTCAACCTCCTTAATGGGTTGTTTATGCATCTTAGACTCATTAAAAATGACATCACTACTTCTGATCACTGACCGTGTTTCAGGATCCCATAAACGATATTGAAATTGTCCTTCTCGACCATATCCAAGAAAAATGCATTTCTTTGACTTATGGTCCAACTTTTGTCTAAGATTCTCGGGTATATGAACATATGCTTCACACCCAAAAACTCAAAGATGATCATAATATGGTGGCTTCCCTGTCCATAACTCTTGTGCCACTTTCAGACCTTTGGCAGTACTAGGTGAAAGGTTAATCACATGAACTGCAGTCAATACTGCTTCTGCCCAAAAACCTTGTGAGAGGTTTGCATGATGCAACATAGAGACTACTCTATCTTGAATAGTTCTATTCATCCTCTCAACTACACCATTTTGTACTAGGGTATAAGTAGCTGTAAACTCTCTACGAATCCCTCTAAATTGACAGAAAAGGCTGAATTCATGTGAGGTATACTCACCCCCATTATCTGAACGTAAAGCCTTGAACTTAGTTCCTTTTTCAGTCTCAACTAAAGCAAGCCATTTTTTGAAAGTTGAGAATACCTCATCCTTTGATTTGATAGGATATACCCAGACTTTTCTAATAGCATCATGATAAAGTAAAGAGAACCACCTAAGGACCTAGTGGGCATAAGGCCACACACATCTGTACGAACGAGATCTAAAGGCTGAATTGAAGAGTCAATGTGCATTCTATGCACATTTCTAGTTTGCTTTCCATATTGACAATGCTCACAAAATGAAAAATCAGAGAAAGATAACACAGGTAAGTAGCCAAAATAAGAAAGATTCTCCATTCCACTACGAGATATATGGCCCAAACGACCATGCCAAATTCAAGCCATAGGCTCTTCAGTAACAGCTAACAAGTGTTCTTTCTGTGATACAAATAAAGGATAAAGTGAGCCAAGTTTTCTACCTTTTGTAATAACCATATTACCCTTTGATATACAAAAGGACTGAGCATAGAAGACCACCTTGTAACCAAGGTCATCAAGTTGACCAACTGACATCAAACTGCATGACAACTGAGATACATGGCGTACCTTATGCATAGTAAATTTTGAACCATCAATGAACTGCACAATCACATCTCCAATCCCCACAACATCACACTGGTAAGAGTCACCAAGTCTCATGGTACCAAGCTACTTTGCTGCATAATTAGAGAACCATTCTTTGTGTGGTGTCACATGGAAAGAAGCACCAGAATCTAGTAGCCACATGCGGGAAAGAGAATCACCCATAAGCGCCTCACTTGGCATAGTACAATCAAGTGTCAACACATCAGCATCATCAGAAATAGCATTAATGTCTTCAATCTTCACAGTCGAAGTAGATGGTGTAGGTAACTGTTTAACATGCCCATCAACATTCTATCCTTTACCTTTAGCATTCTTTAATGCATAACAATCTTTCTTCATATGTCCTTTCTTATGACAATAATGGCATTCGATATCCCTCTTCCTTTGATTTTCTTCTATTCTTATTCCATTGACCACTCTTTTCCTTGTTCTTGCTCCTGCCACATTGCTGATTCTTTCCTTGGTAAGAATCATGAACATTATATGCATCTCCACTCTGAGTGCCAACCATAGATTTTCTACGAATCTCCTCACTCAAGAGTGCTCCACATATGTCATCATAGACGAGTTTACCACCAGGCACACTATTGCTAATAGCTATGCAAAATGTATCCCATGATGATGGTAGGGTGCATAACATCAATACTGCTTTCATTTCATTATCCATATCCATTTTCTGAGCCTGTAACTGGGAGAATATAGCATTAAACTCATTCAGATGAGAAGCAACACTATCTATGTCCTTCATATGAAGGTCATGTAATTTTCTCATCAGATACACTTTATTTGATGTCGTCTCTTTTTCATATGTATTGCATAACTTCTTCCAAAGCTCCTCTACACTTTGACAGTCTAATATTGTAAAGTAAACATTATCTGCCAAGTGCAAGCGAATGGTAGACGTGGCCATTTCATCTAACTCATCCCAATCATCATCATCCATGTCAGCAGGCTTCTTTGAAATCCCATTTGCATGCTTCCATTGCCTCCTTTGAATCAGCACATCTTTAATCTAATTCTTCCATAGGGTAAAGTTTGTGCCATCAAATTTTCAGATCTCAAAATGGTCCTTGCCCTGCAAGTTATAGCTCCTCCTCGGAACACTGGCACTAGACCCTGATCCACCAGATATGCCTGAGACCTCTGATGCCATGATGGTAGAGAACTGAATAGAATGATAATGGAGCTAGAAGAGTCCAAACACCAACAAATGAGTGTATCAAGCAGTAAATCAACCACTATATAGTTGACTAAACCAGAAATCTAGAAAATTTTTTCCAGAGTATCCTCTGCAAAATGAGCATATGAACAGTGTCAAAATATCATAAAACTACAAGTATTGACATGTTTACCTGCGTAGTGAATCACTGACTCCACTGCATATAATCAGTTACCCAATAGAAGGCAACTAGGCTTATCGAGCACCTATGAATAACTATCATACATCTCCTATGGTGAGGCTAGGTAAGTCTTCCACATGCATCATCGAAGAGATCCTGACATCTGGGTGTCTCCTAGTTAAGAAAACCTCACCACGACCCTCTTTTTCAAACGTAAAAAGGCTTTATGCAAAAAACATAACCGCTATATCAATGACCACATGGACGTACATAAGTGGTATCCACATATGCATACATGGCATATATGTGCTCAATATATGCAGTAAAATGACACTAAAAATGCTGAATGCACAGCCCAAAAGCTAGCCAACAACACCTGCAAGTGTCTATCAACTCTGATGTTTTAGGCATAAAAACCTGCATAAATTTGCAGTGGTTGCTCCCACCAAAACTGGAAACCTTTCGAGAAAACTGTAGTTTTACGAGTGTGGCTGAAAACACAGCCCCAAAGGTTGATATTTCTTGTCGGAAAAGTACAAAGAACACTCTTCTTGATGTTCTTGGACCTGTATGAATAGAACTATCTACGAAAGTACTCCAAAATTGCTCCAAAACACACCCCAAAAATGAGGGACCAAAACATGTTCAAGGTAATGTTAACCTTAGTCTTTCCCCTTCTTCAAACACCACAAGAGTGTAACTTCAGGGCAAGAGATCGCCACGGTTAAGCGAGCTCTGGGGGGAACAGTACTGGGATGGGTGACCTCCCGAAAAGTACCGGGAACCTTTATCTTCCTTGATCATTGAGATCCTCCCTCGCGTGCAGCCAACGGTGATTTTGGTGACTCAGATGACAAGGTACACCAAGGTCTATGCCTTGGTCACCGCATTAGTCGTAAGCCTTGGAGAAATCCAAGAGAAATCGAGGGGGGTGCTCGCTTTGCTCGCACCAAAGGAACAAAGCTTTTGCCTCGAAATGCTCTGATACCAGTGAAGTAATTCAATGGCAATGCACCACGGTGCGCTCCTTCTTGAGAGCTTCACCACGATATCCTTAGAGTAGAAAATTGAGCTCCTTGGGTTGCACACAGTACTCCGCACAGAGGCTACAGAATACACAGGAAAAACGCAGTACACAAGGAGTACAAAGACAAAATTCTTAGGTATTACAAATGTGATCAAACTTACAGTCTGTGACTGACCACGCCACTATATGTTTTATTAAAGAACATATACAAAGAAGTGTCCAGTAGCCATTTGGCCTTTCACATGGACACTAACAGTAACACAAAAGATGGTTCAGTTCGGGCTACTAAAAAATTGCAGCTTGTACATAATGATGTCTGTGGTCCTATGCAGACACCTTCTTTTGGAAACTATCTTTACTTCGTGACTTTCATTGATGATTTTTCCAGGAATGCATGGGTATATCCACTCAAAGCAAAGTCTGAAGTGTTATGTGCTTCAAAAATTTTTTGCTTTTGGTTGAAAATCTGTCAGCATGTAAAATGGGCACCCTCCGTTCTGATCGAGGGGGGGAATATACGTCTTCTGACTTTAATGGATTTCTGACTCAACGTGGGATAAAACATCAATGTACAGTGTTGTATACACCTCAATAGAATGGAGTTGCTAAACGGAAGAACATGTCACTCATGGAGATGGTGTATGGTCAAGAATCAGGCTTTACCACATAGTTTATGGCTTGAGGCTCTCATGTGTGCAACATATGTACTTAACAGGTGTCCCACTAAAGCACTACAGTCTATCACTCCATATGAGGCTTGGCATGATCGCATGCCATTTGTTGCTCATCTACGTGTTTTTAGTTGTCTGGCATATGCATTAGTGCTTCAACAACATCACAGGAAATAGTAAAATGTATTTTTGTTGGGTACAATTTTGAAAGCAAAGGCTATCGTCTGTATCATCCAGAGACTAAACGCATTTTGGTTAGCCGTGATGTTGTTGTTGTGGAAGATGTTATTCACCCTTCACTTTAATTTACAAAGGAGACATCTGTTGGCTCCAAAGACATGTATCATACTTTGTTGCATCTTTTTACAGGTGGATAGTCTGGTGCTAATCCTAATGAGGAAACTTCTCAGCCTTTACAGGTTTCATGTGATGATGCAGATCATTCTATTCCTAATGCAGATTTACATGATGCACTTGCTAATGAGAGAGCTGATATTTAGAGGCAAAAATTATGCCAAAATGTCTAGTGCAGACTTTGCGTGACAACAAATTAGATGCACCTCTTGTTACACTTATGTGTTCCTCGAGTAGCTATGATGTGAACCTTTTCCCTATACATGGGCACTTTTTACTCTAGTGCTAGCTAGAGTTTTTTTTCCCATGTTACCATATACATGATTCACTCATATGTGGTGGTACTTTGTACTTAGAGATATCATTCAACTCTTACTTCAGTTTAGTTCATCGTCAATAGAGAGAGCTATTCCAGCCATCATCTTCTCTGTGTGCCTTGCTTTGTTTGTGCTCCTTTTGTGTGCTTCTCGTGTGTCTCTCACACTTCTACACACACCCAACAGTGGTATCAGAGCAAGTTTAGCTCCTTATAAAGTTTTGGTTTTTTGCGCCGCGACGCACGCTCGCTTTTAACAGTGCAAATCGACTTCCAAGCATAGAACAATGAATTTCAGCAGCCAACAAGCATTTCCACCAGATGCACTAAAGTTTTACCCCCATTTCGAAGTCATTCGTGCAATCAGAATTGCCATATGAGAGGTGGTTTGTGAGCCGAAATTTCAACATTCATTTCAGCTTTCGTTGAAGTGAAGATTTGGCCAGATTCTTATTCTTTAGTGAAATGGCAGGCAGCAATGACTTGTTTGGGATGCTTCAAGCTGAGGATAAGCTTGATGGTACCAACTATATGATGTGTTCTTACATGATGAAGCATGTTCTTGTTGCAAAACAACTTTGGAACATAGTAGCACATGTAGATCGAAGACCCACAGGTTCTTCTACTTCACAATCTACTATCACAAATGGAGCTTCTTCTTCCAGTACAGTGGTTTCTCCTTCTCCACCTACACAAGATCAAATTAGATGGGATGGAAAAGATGCTCAAGATCATGCATTGATTGCGCTTTCTGTGAAGCGTCACATAGTTCCACACATTCGGTCATGTTCTACATCAAGACAAGCATGGGAAACTCTTGCTTCTTTGTATGTCGTGCATAATGGAGCATGTGTTGAATACTTGAGGAAGCAACTTGAGGATGTATGTATGGTTGAAAATGAGTCAGTGGATGTGTATGTGACACGTATCAAGGATTTGAAAGAGCAACTGGCAAACATAGATGAGATTATTCCGGATGCATCACTCATTTCTACATTGTTGAAAGGATTACTAGAATCTTTTCAAAGCTTTGCTACTACATTCCTTTTGGTTCCAAAAGGAAATCCCAATATGTATGCATTTGATGAGGTTGTGTCTCTTCTTTTGCAAGAAGAGCAATCTAGAGTGAATACGAGTGGTTTGATTGAGGGAATGCAAGCACTTGCTATCTCACAAAAGGGGAAAAGCAAGTATGGTTTAGCTTTGGGTTCATCAAAACCAAAGCCTCAACCTTCCTCTTCCACTCATTCCTCTAATGATGCTAATTTGCAAAAGAAGAAGAGATGCAAATATTATCAAAAGGCTTGTCATACTATTGATGAGTGTAGAAAGCTTGCTAAACGCAATGAAAAGAAGAAGGAATCCGGCATGTCTATTGCTGAAAATTTAGCAAATGCAAAGAATGATGAAGCCAACATGACTCAAGATTTTTGGGCATGTGTTGTTACAAGTCATTATGATGCTTCTTTGCATTCTAAATGTATGGTTGTGAGTGAGGCTGATTCGGATTGGTTCTTTGATAGTGGTGCTTCAAAGCACATAACTTCATGCAAAAGATTTTTTGCCTCTTTGAAAGATGCACCCAAAGGAGGACATGTGGTGTGTGCAAACAATGCCTCTTATCCTATCATTGGAGTAGGAGAAATTGAGCTTACGGCTGCAAATGGAGGTGTGATTCTCTTGAAAAATGCATTGTTTGTTCCCGATCTAAAGAAGAACTTAATTTCAATTCTATTGATTGCCAAAGTTGGACTTCATGTACACTTTGTTGATGATAAGTGTATGGTTCATGATTTCAGCAATGGCAATGTTATCATGATGCTGGTACATTATGTAATGGTTTGTATCACATGGATACATACAAGAGGGCTACCTCGAATGCCTTGGTTGCTCATACTTCTTCCATGGCTGAAATGGAGCTTTGGCATGCTCTTTTGGTCACTTGAACTTCAATAGTTTGATTTACTTGCAAAAGAAGGACATGGTTATTGGTTTGCCTACACTTGAGTCCATTGAAAAACATGCATGTGAAGGTTTCATTCTTGGAAGAATGCATCGTGCTTCTTTTCCAAAAGATAGTCATACACACACTACAAGAAAATTGCAGCTTGTTCATAGTGATGTATGTGGTTCAGTCAAGACTCCATCTTTTAGGAAGCATGTATATTTTGTTATCTTCATTGATGATGCTACTTGCCATACATGGGTGTATCCTATGAAAGCAAAGAATGAGGTATTTTCTTGCTTCAAAGCATTTTTAGCTATGGCTGAAAATTTTTCTTCACAAAAGCGTTTGACTCTACGCACGGATCGTGGTGATGAATACATGTCACATGAGTTTAATACTTTTCTTTGTGAAAGAGGAATTTCACAACAATATACGGTGCCATATACACCTCATCAAAATGGTGTTGTCGAGCATAAAAATAGAACACTCCTTGAAATGGCACGATGTATGGTTAAAGGAAAGCACCTTCCTGATAAGTTTTGGATGGAAGCGGTCATGTGTGCAAATTATGTGTTGAATCACTGCCTTACAAAAGCATTGAGAGTCATCACTCCTTATGAGGCTTGGAATGGACATAAGCCTATCGTTAGTCATGTGCATGTGTTTGGTTGTTTGGCATATGCTCTTGTGCCATCACAACAACATCACAAACTTGATCACAAGGCAAAGAAATGTATATTTGTTGGTTATAGTGCTGAAAGTAAGGGATATCGCTTGTACCATCCATTAATGAACACAATTATTGTGAGTCGAGATGTGGTATTTGCTGAAAATTCAGTTTTCTCTCTACTTGAATGCAAAAAACAGCCAACAATTAGCTCACAAGGTGTGTTCGATACACTCATGCCTTTGTTCCAAAATCGTGCACTTGACTATGGCCATGTAGACCAGCCAACTAAGGCTCAAAGGGTTGAAAAATTCCAACCAAATAGGGTTGAAAATGTAGAGAATTTCCAGCCAAACATGGCTAAAAAATTTCACCCAAAATTTATCAAAACTGATGGGAATTTCCAGCCACATATGGCTGAACATTTGCGTCAAAATATGGCTAAAAATGAGCATGAAGTTCAGCCAACGCATGATGTACATGTTATTACATAATGAACGCATGTCTATCAAGAGTGCACAAAGTATGCGAAAGTGGTTGAAATAAACTTTGCAGGATAGCAAATTGAGTGCACCTTTACTTAGTAGAACAAGATCAAGCTCTCACCATGCATCAAGTAATTTTGTGGATTATTCTCTTCTTGCAACAACATGTAATGAAGAGCCACTTACTTTTGAAGATGCATGTGAAGATCCACAATGGATGAGTGCTATGCAATCAGAAATGGATTCCATACATAGGAATGGTACTTGGGAGTTATGTGAATTGCCAAAAGGAAAGAATGCCATTGGTACAAAGTGGGTTTACAAGATTAATAGAAAGTCTGATGGTAGCATTGATTGCTACAAAGCTAGATTGGTTGCCAAAGGATATGCGCAACAATATGGCATTGACTATGAGGAAACTTTTGCACCTACTTCATGCATGACTACCATTCATACCATGGTTTCATTGGTTACCCATCGAGGTTGGAAAGTGCATCAGTTGGACATAAAAACAGCCTTCTTGAATGGAGATTTGCAAGAAGAGGTCTATGTGAAGCAACCTCCTGGAGTTGCGATGAAAGGGAAAGAACATATGGTTTGTCGCTTGCATAAAGCTTTGTATGGTCTCAAGCAAGCTCCATGTGCATGGTATGACAAAATACATAAGCACTTGGTTGCTCTTGGGCTTCACATGTAGTTCAATTGAAAGCACACTCTATGTACGCAAAGATGGGGCTGATCTTACAGTGCTTGTTCTTTATGTCAATGACATACTCTTGACTGGGTCATGTGATGCAAAACTTGACATTCTTATTGCTGATTTGTAGCATACTTTTGATGTCACTTTTCTTTGTCTTTTGAACTACTATCTTGGCATCCAGTTTGTATCCGTTGAGGGGGGAATTGTTATGCATCAAGCAAAGTATGTTGAAAAACTACTTTAGCATATTGACTTTGAGGATTGCAAGCCAGTTTCCACACAAGTTGAGACAGGATTCAGGTTCTCAGTTGAGGATTCTTGTGATGCATTTGACACTTTCTCTTTATTAGCAAGCTATGGGATGTCTTATATATGCATGCAACACAAGGCCAAATATACAATATGCAATTTCCCAAGTGAGTCGATTCATGCATTGCCCTGGCACTAAGCATTACGAAGCGGTGAAACGTGTGTTTAGATATCTCAAAGGCACTTTGAGCTTAGGTCTCTTTTATGGAAGAGATATTCAACCATGCTTGCATGCTTTTACAGATAGTGATTGGGCTGGTTGTTATGATACTCACGTGTCCATTAGTGGTAATTGCTTTTTCCTTGGAGACTCATGCATATCTTGGTTGAGTAAGAAGCAACCTACAGTGGCGACATCAAGTTGTGAAGTTGACTACAAGGAAGTTTTCATAACTACAGTGGAGTGTATATGGCTGAGAGGCCTATTGATGGATCTTTGCATGGAGATTGATGCTGCTTTGCATATTCTCACGGATAGTAAGAGTGCATTGGTTGTTGCAAGAAACCCAGTGTTTCATACATGGACCAAACATATTGAGGTGCATTATCACTATGTGAGAGAGCGCCTTCATGCAAAAAATATTAATTTGGTATATGTGCTTACACAAGATAATTTGGCAGACATATTCACCAAAGCTCTTCCACAGGAAAAGTTTGAAGCTTTTCGCAAAGCTTTAGGCTTATCACCTTGTGGGGGCTGATCTGTCGCTCCCTGTATGTGTTCACATCAATTGCTCCAGGGGGGTTTGTTACACTTATGTGTTCATCAAGTAGCTTTGATATGAACCTTTTCCCTATACATGGGCACTTTTTACTCTAGTGCTGGATAGAGGTTTTTTCCCCATGTTACCACATACATGATTCACTCATATGTGGTGGTACTTTGTACTTAGGGATATTATTCAACTCTTACTTTAGTTTAATTCATCGTCAATAGAGAGAGCTATTCTAGCCATCGTCTTCTCTGTGTGTCTTGCTGCATTTGTGCTCCTTGTGAGTGCTTCTCATGTGTCTCTCCCACTTCTACACATGCCCAATACCTCTATCATATTGTATCATTCAGGCTCTAATAGTGCCTCTTTTGCATGAGATTGCTATGCTATGGATGCCTCTAGTCTCAGTGATGAGACTGAACCTATTTCGTTTGATGAAACACAAAATTCTGCACATTGGATGGCTGCAATGCAATCTGAATATGATGCTATCATGAAAAATGGTACCCGGTATTTATGTGACTTGCCTCCTAACAAGAAGCCCATTGGGACTAAGTGGGTATACAAGCTGAAGCGTAAACCTGATGGAACAGTTGACAGGTATAAGGCTAGGCTTGTTGCAAAGGGTTATGCGTAAGAAAGAGGCATTGATTTTGATGAAACCTTTGCTTCTACTTGTTGAATGACTATTGTTCGTAACATCTGTGCACTTGCAGCTCATCATGGTTGGAATTTACATTAGTTGGACATTAAAACAACATTTTTGAATGGTGACTTGCATGAAGAAGTGTATGTTTTTCAGATCCGTGGCTTTGTGCAGAAAGGGCATAAAAACCAGGTGTGCAGGTTAAAGAAGACCTTATATGGTTTAAAGCAAGCACGACATGCTTGTATGAAAAGATACATGCCTATCTGATTGCACATGGTTTTGAGAACAATCCAATTGAAAGCACCTTTTATCTTAAGCGTGCTAATGATGTGCTCTGATCATTGTGGTGTATGTTGATGACATGCTGCTCACTGGTCCTCATGAGAAGCATATTGCTGATTTCAAGGCTGATTTACATGCCTCATTTGAGATGTCTGATTTGAAGCATTTGCATCGTTATTTGGGCATTCAGTTTATGCACGTTGATGGTGGAATGGCTTCGTGTCAAACAAAATATATTGACACGTTATTACAACGTTTTGGCCTTAAAGACTGTAAACCTATTGCCACTCCTATGGAGACAGGTTTACGATTGAGTCTTCATGATGCTGGAGATGCATTTGATGTTGTTCTCTCTCAGCAGGTCGGTGGATGCTTGATTTTTATTTATGCATTACTCGGCCATATATTCAGTTTGCTATCTCACAGATGAGCAGGTTTATGCATTGCCTAGGTGTCAAGCATTGGCAAGCGGTTAAGCGCATCTTTTGTACTTGAGTGGTACCCAGTTACTTGGGTTGTTTTATCCCAAGCAGGATCACTACTGCCAGATTTGCATGTTTTTTTTTACTTTGACTGGGTTGGTTTCTATGACACTCGTGTGTCCACTAGTGGTTTTTGCTTCATGCTTGGTAGCTCATGCATATCTTGGTTGAGCAAGAAACAGCCTACTGTGGCCACTTCCAGTTGTGAGGCTGAGTATAGGGTAGTTTTCATAGCGACTATTGAGTGTGTGTGGCTCAGACGCCTTATGGCTGATTTGGGTGTTGGTCAGTTTTTTGCCACCACCATCTTCACTTATAGTTAGAGCGCATTGGAAGTTGAGAGGAACCCTGTGTTCCATGCTCACACTAAGCACATTGAGGTGCATTATCGTTATGTCAGGGAGAGGTTCTCTGCTGGAGAGATGAGCTTGGCATATGTGCCCATGCAAGAGAACATTGCAGACATTTTCATGAAGGCTCTGCCTAAGGAGAAGTTTGAAGCTTTTCGCATAGCTTTGGGCTTACTTCCTTTTGTGGATTGATTCCACAAAGCTTGGCACTTCCTTATACATGAGTGCTAGCTCCTTGTTCATCACATCACTCCCAAGGGGGTTTGTTGATATATTTAGGTAGTGATGTGTGTAAACACACTAGGAGCACCGGGGCACTTTTTTCCCTCTTTAGGATGTTTTTTTTCCCGGCTTGTATATATGCCTATAGCCCTAACATGTTACTTATCTTTGTATATTCTTGTGGTAGTACATTCAATATTGTGTGTTGTGCTCCAAGCTTCTTCTTCTTCCTTGTGCTATTCGTGTGCTTCTGCAAACGTCTAACTCCAACATGCCTTTGATAAATATATGAGGGTTTTGATGTGTTCGATTTGGTCGTCTATCTTTGTTTTATTGAAAATAAACCCTTTTTAAATAGGAATTTGGCTTCTCATTTTATCTTATGGATGTAATTGCATGTGAAGATCCCTTGAATGAGCCTTTTTTGGAATTGGAAAATTACGTGTCAACAAACCCCTTTTACTTTCTAGAAGAATAAGATCATTCCTAGCTATTTTTAAGGTTAGATGCAATATTTTTCCTCCTTTTGTTTTTCATATGCTAGAATGCAAAAGTGAAATGCGCAAGAGATACATCAAGGAGTCTAGATGAAATGAGAAAAAGGTGAGAGAGAGGAGAAATGTGTATTTAACCTTTTTTCCTCTTTTTGCACTTGATGAAAGAAGTGTGCGATGTGTGAAAGAAAGAAGGAATCACCTACAATGTTTTAAATGCAACCAAGGAGCAAAGATGCTCTTCAAGTGCCTATGTAAGGAGGATATGATGAAGTATTCAAGGGGGGTCAACAATATGTTGTAAAGTATGGCTACGACATGAATTTCCTATTGGCTTAGATAGATAAAAAATTAGGCATTGTTTCATCGGTCTATTGTTAACTCAATTAGACTTAAACATAGGTTCATGTGCTCTATAAAACAAGCATGAAGCTTAATCTAGTGGTTAAGCCAAATGGATGGGAATGAGGAGGTCTTGGGTTCAAGTCGTATAAGAGTCATGGGAGAGTATCTTGTCCCAAGAACTCTACAACCATCTAGAACCATTCGCTTGAGTTAACTCTAGTTAATTGGGACACTTGGAGCACATGTTGTTACATGGACGGCACTTGGATGGATAATATCAACTTTAAATAGAGGGACATCCCTTGAAGTGAGTTATATATAGGGGCACAAGGTTGGGTCAAGAGTAATCTCCCCAACACATGGTGGTCCTAATGGTCTAGTTCTTCACAAAAGACATACAAAGATTTAATCATGGGAGTTTGAAACATTACCGACACTATGCTATTTTAGAAGCTCATTCACAAAAGGCTTGTTCAAGTCGTATAAGAGTCATGGGAGAGTATCTTGTCCCAAGGACTCTACAACCATCTAGAACCATTCGTTTGAGTTAACTCTAGTTAATTGGGACACTTGGAGCACATGTTGTTACATGGGCAACACTTGGATGGATAATATCAACTTTAAATAGAGGGACATCCCTTGGAGTGAGTTATATATAGGGGCACAAGGTTGGGTCAAGAGTAATCTCTCCAACACATGGTGGTCCTAATGCTCTAGTTCTTCACAAAAGACATACAAAGATTTAATCAGGGGAGTTTGAAACATTATCGATACTATGCTATTTTAGAAGCTCATTCACGGGAGGCTTTTTGTCTTACAAAATCCATGTTATTTTGGATTGTTATGAGAAGAAAAATTTCCCAAGATTATGCATATCTAAAAGTTCAAAGGCATGAAAAAGACCTCCATGATCATATTATCTTCTTGAGCTTCCTTAGTTCATGAAAGATCGGAAAAATCACCTTTTTTTAGTCTTTTCGTTCCTCCTTATAGGTTTGGGATGCTTTGTTCATGAAGTGTGTGCACCTCTCGTTGGTTTGCTCGCCCTGGGACGCTAGCCTTCCCAATCAGATTGTGTGATTTCTCTAGCAATAGAACTTGTTTGATCCTCGATACTCAATCCAATGCCATACAATCTCTTATCATTGATGAAAACATTTTTGCTCTTATAATTGATGAAAACATTGTTAATCATGAGAATGTCCACATCTTAGATGTATTGAAACTGATCTTTTTTCTCACACCTATATCAAGCGGATGTTGTAACATGGCAACTCTTTTATGATGGTGAAAACTGAATCCTTCAAGATTTTTTTCCTACAGAATATCATTTTTGCAAGTAGCAAGTTGGGTTTTTATGGAGTTCAAAGAAATAAGCTACATTTGCACTTTCAAGTATTGAATTGGAATATAAAAGCTCCGCAAATTCCAGATGCGAGTTAATGTGGTTTCTCAACCTTTGTGATGATGTGAAGGTAAGCACAGAGACATCTTTGATCCTTAGACAACATAATCTTGATATGTCTTCCGCCAAATCCAATATTTCATACTAGGGTCAAACACATAGAAGTTCACTACCCTGTGTGACTGAGAAGGCGATGAATAAAGATAATGGTCTACATATGATGACTATTGGATATACATAAATTGAGAAATCCAAGTTTCTTCTTGGTTTCGGGAGAATAAACTTAGAACTTGAGGGGGGATTGTTGAGTAATCTGAGCTCCAAACTCATTACCTGTTGATAATAGAACTCATTTTTCCATAAGAAATAATAACATGAAAATTTCCCTCAAATTTTCTTAGGTAAAAAAAATTATATGAAATTCTATTTCGGAATAGGAATGTCATGTAGAAGTTTCTTTCTTTATGAGAGGAAGCTCCGTCGAAACCTATTCTATTTTGGAATAGGAATGTCATGAAGAAGTTTTTTTTCTTTATGAGAGGAAGTTCCGTCGGAGCCTACTTTCCTTTGCTTGAATTAATGAGAATAACAATTGTACAAGTAAAAGTGGACAGAGTATCCATGAACCTCTTATGTCCCACAAAGTTTCCCACGAAGTCCCACAAAGTTTCCCACGAAGTTGGGGTTAGGACTTAATAGACTGCCTGAATGTGGTACAACCATAGGAAAACTAGTTTGAATTCTGACTTTTAAACCCAGTATATATATGTCTATCCCGGGGTTGAACTCCCGCCCCCACCTCGAAGGGAAAGAGTTCCACCAACTGAAGTAACGCACTTGGACATATTACCCAAAGAAATGAAATTCCTAATCATGTTATATTCTCTATCGATTATCATCGATGAAGCTTGTATCGGAGCCGAATATAAAAAATGAAATCTGAGAGTACAACACACTTGATTGTGGAGTTGATTGCTGATAAAATTACGTTCTACGTGAACATGTGCAGAATTCTCCACTTTAGAACAGCATTATGCTGTGAATGACTACATGATAGTACAATTGTCTGATAGATACATCAAACAAACTCCAAGCTTTGGTAGCTTAATGCACCATTATATTAATAAATAGCGTTTTGTTTTCTCAATTAAATATATTTTATTAAGCGATTACATAATGCTTGATTCTTAATGTTAATCAAAACATCAACCACATTAAATTTCTTTATGTGTCAGGTTTAATATAATCAATATATCACATGTTTACGTATGTAACAAGTCAATATTATGAGATAAATAGGATAAATAAAATCTAATGATTTCATAAATTATAAAATTATAAGAAAGAAAACCACAAATTAATATAGAGTTGTGTTTATTCAATATAGAATATCCATTGCCATTGCAGTTACAATGCTCGCGATCGGAGATGGACAATTGGAAATAGGGAATATTTTTGGATGTTAAATGAGCACAACATGTGATATTTTTAATAATCTTTGTGAAGTAATTGTGTTACACATGTATACATTAGATGACATTTGACCTCCTATTCGCAATAAGCGGAATCCTTCCCTTTGTGGGTACAATACTTGGCTCTCACATCCCCATTATTGCACCTAGAGAAGTAATGTACAAAAAGCATGCAAAAATGAGTGCCTTTTTTTCCTTGGAAGTGAAGCATTAAAAGGACCTGGATTCATCATCCTCATCATCATTGTTATCCTAATCTTTTGCAGCGCATAAGAATGTCTTAAAGTTTGGTATTCAATGTTATATGTAAGTTTTTTCTTTTGTTGCTTTATCACTAGACGGTACACCCTCGACTCATATGTAAGATTTATTATAATTATGCTATATTATATATGTTAAATTCATGTGAAAAACTAATTATTTTTTAATGCCCGTTAACAATATTTGATCATTATTAACAATGAAACTTTATGTTGCTTTTGGTCAAATCATTTTGAATGGATAACGTTTCTCACTAAAATTGAAAACATACTATGTGGCAACTTATTTGTGACATTTTATCGATTTTATATTACAAGGTATGCTGTATGCATTTACTTAAAACCATATGGCATTGATTGAATACTTGTTTTGTCGTCCTAATTGTTCACATAAAACAATGATGCAAAAATAATACCTATACAGTGCCCCACATAAGGATCAAATTCATGGAGCCTTATTTCATGTGTGACATGCTACCACGTTTTAAGATTTCTTTTTTAAAGAGGAAGTTTGGCCTAAACCTAATCTCTTTTTTTTTGAATCGATTGAAAAAAAAATTATACAAGTGAATGGGCATAATACCCATAAAACCCCTTACCCTTTATTTTTAACAAAGGAAGGGTTAGACTGGTCGAAGGCAAACACTAGGAAAAACTGCCTTAAGAGATGTGGTCTATTACTGTTTAAAAACATTACATTGGTCTTAGGCCTATACATATCTTCGAAAACATTACATTGGTCTTAGACCTATACATATCCTCACATAAGAGTTAAACCCTCACCCCTGGCTCAAAAGATAAAAGACCCAACCACCACACTAGTGTCAGCGGACATAATCTTTTAGGGTTTCTTGAATCGATTTAGTCAACGTCTCGTATGCAAAAGGATTTACGTGGATATGGCATGTGCTACTTTTGCAAAACGTGAACCCGATGACTAAAAGAATCTTCCAGTGGTGACGCGCTTGAGCTGTCCGGTCTAGCGAATGTGAAACCAAGTTCGGGTTTCCTAATCTGTTCTGTTTACCTTCGATAGGTCACTTGGCGATTGATCTGCTGTTGTCTGGTCGCGAAGATGGTGAGAACTCTTCTATGCTTCGTGGTTTTGGCTTACGAACATTTTTCTGATTGCAATCTTTCCCACGCGTGCTTGTGCTATATGATTTTAATTTATTACTTCCCATTATTATTTTCTGGAAAAACGTTCCGTTAAGGCTTTCAAATACATACGGTCTTCTGCTGCCTGTCGCATGTCATCTATCATTTGCATTTCGTAATTTTTATGAAGCAATTACTGAATCTTATCTTTGTTTCCTACTTTCTGTATATTTAGCCTTCCCACAAGACATTTATTATCAAGAAAAAGCTTGCGAAGAAGCAAAGGCAGAATCGGCCCATTCCCCACTGGATCCGCATGCGGACAGACAATACTATCAGGTTATACTAAAGATGTTATTGTTGTTCAATTAGTTTTTTTCTAGTGGCTAAGTTTACTGTAATTCATCTAGTGTTTCGGACCTTTCCGTATCCCGCCTTCCCGATCGTGTATGAAACTGAGTTTTACGGAATTTTTAGAACTGAAATGCACTAACTTTTGATCAGATTCATGGAAAATGGCACACTTGAGTCCTCCAAGTCTAGTTCTAATCGTATCTCATGATATGTTCAGGAAAACCTTTCTTTAGGATCCCTGTCGTGTTAATTGGTTTAGAACAGAATGACGCCGTATGTGCTTTCTAGATTTCAAAATCATCTCCAAAACTATTCTTTAGTAGGGCAACGAGATCGGCAGAGCCTTTTTCTTCTTTATGCTCTCTTCTAAGCTTGCGGTGCTCATGGAAGAATCATAAAGGAAGTTCAATTATTATAATCACGATTTTCAGTTGCGCTGCATACCGTTAGGCTTACTTTTTATAGGAGTGCATATAGCAATACGGATTCTCAGTAGTTTGTACAACAGATGTACCATGTGCCCTTACTCTAGGGTTAGACATGTCCAAACTTATGATATATACTGATTATACACCAGATGAGTTTTCTCGGGCTCAGTCTGAATATTGCAATGTATGGGATTTAAGATTATACTTGATTCATTAAAGGTGTTTTATTTGTAATGCTAAGCGGCTTTCATACTTGTGTTTCTGAAGCTCTCCAATAAGTGTGGTATTACTCTGTAACAGGTATAATGCTAAACGAAGGCATTGGCGGAGAACCAAGCTTGGCCTGTAGCTAGATCTTTCAAGCCAGTAGGACAGTTTTGTGGGAGAGTTATTATTATTTGGCCTCAGCAGATCTATATGCTTTTTATGCCTTTATAACATGGGCTTTTGCCTTGGCACTTGTGCTTGTTTGGAGCCAATGACAACATCTAAATGTTGATGATTTTAGTTTTGAAAATTGTGGGGCATATGTTAATTGTGCTCTAATTTCAGAATATATGTCTTTTATCTAATTGTTTCACTTCACTGTCTGCTCAATATTTAGGGCAAATTGATGTTTACTATTGCTCTTTTTGAAATGATTCTCCATAAATATGAATGTGTTGCTGTCAGAATAGTTACAAAACAATGTTTTTTTCTTTTTGGGATCAGCAACTGTGGTAAATGTTGTATTGAAGTTACTTATTATGAGCTGGATATAGTGTTTAAAGTTTTACAAATACAGGCTTGTTTTAGGAAAGCTCTGTCAGGTGATATAATAAGTCATCTAAGGTATCTTTTATGGTAGCGAGTTCACAACAGGTATCTGCAACAACATATGACAGCTTTATATGTGTACACATCCATCCATGCATGCATACATACATACATACTTATGTACATGTATACATCCATATAGATGTGTATTTGCTAGTAGAGGCTACATATGTATATATGTACATAGACAGATAGAGAGGCATTTACAGGCAGCGTGAGAGAAAGAAAGAAAAGACAGAAAGAGAGAAATACACGGCCAAGGAAATAAAATGTTTTAATGTCCACTAAAGGATGCCAAATCTGTCCATGACACAGAACATATGTCCTAAGGAGGATAATATGTTGCTGTTATCATAAGGAAATATAAAGTCCATGACACACAACATTCTTCATAAGGAGGTTAATACCTTGCCATCAAGGTATGGAAATAGAAAAGCAAGTCGAACAGGGAAGTGATCTGTGTGAATACATCCGAAGATGGATTGGTATGAATAATTGTGGAATTTTGAGGGTGTGGGACCGTTGCTACATGCACAGTGAAAGAAAGGAAAAGAAAATATTTTTTATGTCCAGGGGTCAAAATGGCCCAAGAGATGGAACATGCAATCATAATGGGTGTAGAATTCTGTCATTAACTCGAGGAAACAGAATCGCAAGTGCATATTGTAATGAACTATGTGCGATACATCATAAGCTGTATCGGGTTTGCAATGGCAGGACAGTGGACCTACATGCTATAGAGGTAGGATCGGGTGTACAATGGCTGGAGAGAGTGGAAAGACAGAAAGAATGATATACACATATATGGAAAGAAAGTATTTTAATGTCCACTAAAGGATGGCAAGTTTGTCCATTACACAGAACATAAATCATAAGGAGGTTAACACCTTGCCTGTATCGTAAGGAAATATAAAAGCAAGTGGAATATGGAAGTAATCTGTGTGATGCCAAATCTGTCCATGACACTGAACATTCGTCATAAGGAGGTTAGTCCCTTGCCATTAAGGTATGGAAATAGAAAAGCAAGTGGAACATGGAAGTAATCTGTGTGAATACATCCTTAAGCTGGATTGGTATGTACAATTGTGGAATTTGAAGGCTTTCTGGTGATATCTCCGGCTGGTTCTGGAAGGCGTGTTGCAATGAGCTGCTATGATCCCTTAGTGCAAGTGGTATGCTGTAGAATGGGATGTGTCTCTGAGTCTTGAGGAGATATCTATCCAGCCTTCTAGAGCTAGGTGTGCTGAGAATGTGTGACAGCAAGTGCAGTGTAATACCACAATCTCTCTCTCTCTCTCTCTCTCACAAAAGGATGGCCATTTCCAAATTTCTCCTCACTGTATTCTCATCTGCAAAGCCTTTGGATCAGTGATGTAACGAGAAATGGAACCTGCAGATGTATTGCATTTGAAACCTGAAATGGATGTTGATTGCTCTCTATCTAAGCAACTAAATTGTGATAATGTCTTGCACCATTCATTGCAGCTTGAAGCATGAAACACTGTGGAACTGCTCTTCTTGGAAATCTGCAGTTTTTTCTTGCAACTATTTCATTAAGTTGAATGGAATATGCAGTAGGCCTCGGCGGGGGGAGTAGGCCTCGGCCGAACCTCCATTTAAAAAAAAATTAAAAAATTAAAAAAAAAAAAGTGTGAGGCCGTAAAGAGAGAATGGAATATGCAGTCTTGGTGAAATTTACTCTGGATTGGTTGCTATTGTGGCTTTGCTTGAAGGAATTCCGTTCTGCCTCTAAGCTGGTGAATTACCAGCTGTCTGTTCTACTTTCTCTATATGGTGCCTGTTATTTATACATATAGAGAAAGTAGAGCAGACATTGAACGAGTCCCTTCACCAAAGATTCACAATAGAGCTCTTTACCAAAGATTCACAATAGAGTTTCCATGTTTGTCCATTGGTTTTAAGGTTGCACTTCCTACCTGTTCGCACAAGATTGGAGTCATATTATTAAATGAACGAATGAGGCTGTTAACCAAAGATTCACAACAGGGTTTCCAATGCTTGTTCATTGAATGAGGCTCTTTACCAAAGATTCGCAACACAGTTTCCATGTTTGTTCATTGATTCTAACTTGTTGCACTTCCTCTTGCCTCTAGATTGGAGCCATTTTATTAATGAAGTTTGAAATTTAATGAGGCCCTTTACCAAACATTCACAACAGAGTTTCCATGTTTGTTGATCTTTAACATGTTGCACTTCCTCTTGAAACCAAATATTCACAATAGAATTTTTATCTTTTTACCAAAGATTCCCAATAGAGTTTCCATGTCTGTTCATTGATTTAACATGTTGCACTTCCTACCTCCTGGCACAAGATTGGAGCCATTATATTAGTGAAGTTCAGAGGTTTTATGGAAATTTAGAAGAAAGCTTTTTACCAAAGATTGAATGAATGAGGTTCTTTACCAAAGATTCAC
This sequence comes from Ceratopteris richardii, assembly GCA_020310875.1. Taxonomy (NCBI): domain Eukaryota; kingdom Viridiplantae; phylum Streptophyta; class Polypodiopsida; order Polypodiales; family Pteridaceae; genus Ceratopteris; species Ceratopteris richardii. Next base: position 191,558,299 of record CM035418.1, on the reverse strand, counting down.
AATAGAGTTTCCATGTTTGGTCATTGATTTTAACATCTGAACTTCCTACATCTGTGCACAAAGATTGAATGAGGCTCTTTACATAAGATTCACAATAGGAATTGAGTTAGGCCCACTACCAAAGATTCATAGTAGAGTTTCCATGGTTGTTCATTGATTTTAACATGTTGCACTTCCTACCTTTTGGGACAAGTTTGGAATTGAATGAGGCTCTTTACCGAAGATTCACTAGTTTGATATTGAATGAGGCTCTTTAGCAAGGATTCACAATAGAGTTTTGATTTGTTCATTAATTTTAACATGTTGCACTTCCTACCCCTTGGCATATGATTGGAGCCATTTTATTAGTGAAGAATGATACTAGTTTGGGATTGTAGAGAAATTTGAGAAGTCCATTAGAAATTGGCTATTAAAGTTTTGAAGTGTAGTGCCTCAAAGGTGTAGCACTCGATATGCACCTTAATCTATTTGCATGTAAGACTGATACTTACATATAGTCACTGACAGACTGAGACGTAAGAAAATTAGATGGCTCTTCGATACACTTTGATGGGCCATGCCTGGTTTTGACAATCGTCCTTGAAAGATGATCGCTCAGCATGGTGTATGTCAATCAGGGTATAACAACTAAAAGAGAAATGTCCAGGCCAATAAATACAGAATCATGTAGAGTCAATGAGGTTGTGTGTGTAGACCATACGTTGTATGCTATGCAGATGAAAAAATGCTGTAGATGGGAATGCAGTAGATGTTAAATGCAGGATTTGGTGGTTCACAGCAGGAGATCACATCCTTGGTGTCATTTAGTCTTGGGAGGGAAATTCCTTGTAAGCATACATAATGTTATTGGAAATTTGAACAAAGGATTATTTTGAAGTTATTCGCCAAAGGTAACATGTCTATTTATGTTGAATAGGATATGCGAATAGATCTGGGTTTGACATGTAATGTCACTTCTTGGTTAGTCAGGTCAAGTGCTATTTTGACAAAACTGATGGCTTACTAGAAAAATGCCCTGTCTAATGGAAGGAGTATATGTTTGGCCACAAGTTTGTACAGGTTTGTTTCTTGTCATCTGATTCATTCAAATACTCATTTAAGTTTCTTCTGCATTCCTTTCGACTAGGGTATGAAATCGGTATCCTTTCAGATGTGGAACTGATCATTGATATCCTTTCAGATGTGGAACTGATCATTGATATCCTTTCAGATGTGGAACTGATTTAGTTGCTGCTTCTTTCTAAAATGAGATAAGCCTTCAGTGCTCTTGGACTTCTTTTTCATTTTTTCTTTGGAAGTTTGGTCACTGTCCTACTTTTCTATTATGTTTGAAATTAGAAAGAACAATTTAGACACCCCGGGGGATCCCTGTATCTCGAACTTCTCAGGAATTAAATGTCGGGCTGTAAAGATAGGGTCAAGAAGGGAGGAATCATTTACATACGAGCCAACATCTACTGTGCAACTGATCCTTTCCAATACGGGCAAGGCTAGTGATTCTTTAAAATGTGCATGGTCCTTGTGATTATCTGTGGAACAAAAATGATGGGGCCTCATGACCAAAAAAATTGACACTCACAGGCTTTGGTAGCGATGGGGGTGAAAATGATTTGTCGGAAGTCTGCTAAGTTAAATACTGTAGTCTGTAGGTAGTAGGAAACCCTTCACATCCAGGTTCAAGAAATGGACTTTTTTAAGGACCCAGTTTTGTAAGAGACAGTACATCCCAGAAGCCTGCCTTAATATGATAGTCCAGATTCGAGAAATGGACTTGGATTTTAAGGACCCAGTTTTGGATGAGAAGGTACATCCAGGAAGCCTGCCTCAATATGATAAGACACGTCTCTCGGAAAAGTGGGGAAAGCGCCATGGTTCTGTGTCTTTGGGCTCTTATATCAAGTATAATCTTCAGGCATCGCTGGGATACTTGTTTAGGAGCACACACTGTGGCCTGAGTACCCTCATGGGGGAGAGAATGCCTTTGCTCGTGAGGCTGTGAGGGTTGAGCTTAGTAGATATGGTCAGTAAGAGTAGATCATGCAGATGTCTGCTTTGTTCGCAATTAGAGAGGGGTAACCCTTCATGTCCTTTGCTAATGGACTGTCTGGAGGTTGAGCAGCTGAGGAATAGATGGGTTGATAGCGTGCTCATTCATACCAGTTCTAGATTGTCCCTCTTGATGTGTCCCATGGGTTTGACATACATCCTCCTCAAGGGGTGTTAAGCGGGGAAAGATTGACCACCCATTGGATTAGTTGGAGACCTGGAGTGGCTTAGTTCATCTTGGTAGCTTCCTTGGCAAGGCTGTGCCTAGGTATACGGAAGCACTTTTTTGGGATTAATGCCCCTTTCTCAGTCTGATCTTTCCAGAAATATCGAAATTCTCCTTGTTACCAATGGTTTGGCTACAACAGCCTTGTCTTGGGTTGGAGTGGAGAACAAATACTTGCTCTGATCCTGGACCCGTCCATGAACCAACGCTGCTTGGGGTATATCATTCCTTTTTTTGGAACCGATTGGGTGTGGCTGTTTAGGGTTTCAGAGTCCCTCAGTACCCAAGCTTCTGAACCGTAGTTTGGGTCGCTATCCACCTTAAGACGTCTGCCTAAGCCGTCCCGGTTTTCCACAAGAGCTTGTGTAAGTTTTGACTTGGCAAGATGAAAGTTTTGACTTGACCCAGTTTTGTAATAGACAGTACATCCCAGAAGCCTGCCTTAATATGATAGTCCAGATTCAAGAAATGGACTTGCATTTTAAGGACCCAGTTTTGGATGAGAAGGTACATCCTGGAAGCCTGCCTCAATATGATAAGACACGTCTCTCGAAAAAGTGGGGAAAGCGTCATGGTTCTGTGTCTTAGGCATAGTAGTCACGTCCAGTCCAGTACGATGCGTCCTGTACGGTTCCCGTACGGTACGGGATCGTACTAGTAAATTTTGGGGTACACGTACGATACGTACGATACATGTACAATGTGCATGTAGATGTACATGTGCAATGTAGATGCATATCTAGATTCTAGAGACTAGAATGTACATGTACATTGTAATTTGTATATATAGTATGTACATATACATTGTTACTTGTATTATGTAGTATGTAGTATGTACTTACTATTATGTAGTTACTAGTATCATGTATGTAATAATAAGTACTAAGTATTCAAGGTTAAAGACAATTCAAATTTCAGATTTAAGAAAACATGTCAACTCCTAAGTTCTAACTTTTCCCAAAATTATTAAAAATCAATGAATTATGAGATATAATAACCCGAGCTGGCATATACCATAATTTAAATTTCACAAATGTCAAAGACATGCAATATTCATATTCGAGACAAAATCAGATTTTAGAGAATTTAGAACATGAATCATGATATATCTCATGATAGATAACTCATATTCAAAACAAAAGTGATAAAATTAGCAACACATGCAAATAAGAAGTGTCCAATGATCAATGATCAATGATCAATCATCAATGTCAAATGTATGAATCACCAATGACCATAATGCTCATGAGTCACTACTCATCACTAGATGTACAATTATCCTCTTCACTAGAGGACATGATAGAAACATTTTCGTAATCTCCATCACTAATAATATTGCCATCATCATCATAAGATGGCTCTCTAGGTTCATTGGCCTCATTTTCATCCTCCATGGCCGATGGAGCTGATCTACTACCGGACCCTCTTCGTGAATATGCAATAGTGGAAGTCGAATGCCCACGCATTTGTCGATGTCGTGATGCACGAATTGTGACCTTTGAGTGAGATCGAGTACGATCCACTCTCCGATCAATCTCCTCAAGCTCTAAATATAAATCACGGAAAATTTGTTCTTCTTCTATATCTCTCTCTTTTTGAACACTTTTAAGTGTCTCAGGTGAGAGCTTGAGACTATCCACATTCACCTATTCAAAAACAAACAAAAAACACAAAAAATATGATCAATAACATGTGATATGTCCATTGTCATATCAAGATTCAAACCATAAACATAAACTAAGAAACACTAAAATTGAAAATTAGTACTTACTTGACGTTCCATAGGCATTTGATGCATGGTCCGTAACATGCGTAAATTAGAGCGACAATATATAAGTCTCTAATTGTTTTGTGCTGAGTTTGTTGCGTATTTTGGTATGGATGAGGGAATAGGCAGACCAATTCCTCTCACATGCTCCAGATGAGCAATCCTACAACAAAAAATACAACAAAAGAAAACAAATTAGTACAAAAAACCATCTAAATGGTTTATCATTTGACATGTTGGAATTTTGAAATTTGAGCATACTACATACCTGTGCAAGAACTCGCATAGCTATCCTTTGGAGTAGAGGCATTTGATAGCCAAAACTCTCCCACCAAAAAAGAGGCTTCACTAGTGAATCCCTCTTCCAAACAATGGGTGAGGCTAATGCAATCCCTCTTTGATCATTATAATTTATGAATTCTTGCAAAAAAGTAGCATGCTGCTCACAAGATAGAATTTTTGGAAGATAGGTATCTCTTATCTTCCAAAAGTGTGGTGTCCATGAATAATGAAGCCTCTTTAAAGGCCGGGTGCAAGAGGGAAGCAACACCATGAATAGGCCTCTTCATCCACTTCCATCTCTTCTCCACCGAATAGAGTATATCATCTCTTTTGGGTGTGCTATTAAGAATATCACTACATGAAGAGCCATAAAAACATAAAGATTGATTAGAATTCAGAATTTAGTATGAATTTTCAAATGGGAATTTAAAGGCTAACTCAAGATTCAACTCGTAAATACTTAGAATATAAAATTACCATGAAAGATCACATGGTTCATCAAGAGTTGTGCACTTCTTTATTTCCTCAATTGCTTCTTTCATAAAATGATAGAGAACACCTATTGTGGCACCCTCCATGTCCGTCATACGCAATACCTTATACAAAGGTAAAATTGCAGCAATAATACCATAGTCATTTTTCCAAAATGACTCCCTCAAGCATAACCTTTGGATAGACTTTGCCTCTTGTTGTTGTGCAATGGGCTCTCCGTCCATCCATTCTTTAAACTCCTCTGAGACTACCGTCTTTTGAAGCTTATTTTGAACCTCATAAAGACGATCCAAAAGTATCCACATAGCCGCAAACCGTGTTTTTGATGGCTTTCTCAACTCCTTATCCGAATATGACCGAAATATAGCAAGAACCCTCACCTTGGAGTTGATAAAGTCAACTATGGATGTAGCTTCTGAAATAATGCTCTTGATCCATTCCAACTTGCCAATGTCTTCCATAAGAAGATCAAGGCAATGAGAAGCACATGGGCTCCATACTATGGATGGAAACTCCTCCTCTAACTTTCTTCCCATAGATGCACAATTTGAAGCATTATCGGTCACCACTTGAATGACATTTTGAGGGCCAACCTATGGGAAAGAAAAAAATCATGTTACCAACAAGTTAATCAAGATTCAAGACTCAAGTCACATATTACACACACACATAAAAAATATGAATCATTTTTCTGAATTTTTATGAATAAAATAAAAAAATCAAATTACCTGAAGTATGGCACGACGAATATGTGAATAAATGAAGCTATCGGTCACCTTCTTTCCTTTTACTCCCGCATACACCGCTCGTAAGAAATAAGTACCAAGAGGACAAGATACAAGAATATTAGTAATCCCTCTTTTTTTACGATCACTCCATCCATCGGAGAGAATAGAGCATCCATACTTAACCCAACCGGCACGCACGGGTTCTAAGGATTTATCAATCCTCTCTTTCTCCTCATCTAATTTCTTTGTCCTCATATCATTGTATGGAACTCCATACCAACCCTCACACGGGCCTACATTAGCTATTGCTTTCACCATGCATTTCCATCGATCTAACCGAAGCACATTAAATGAAAGATTGCATTCAATGACAGTTCGTGCAATTTCAATTTCAGCAAGCCTTTGTCTTTCTCTAAGAAAAGTTATAGTGCCGGATACACCACCCGTTGCTTGTGCAAGAGTAGGTTGTCGTGAGCTTGTACTAGTGCCCATTCCCTTAGCTTTCTTGGACACATCCACTTCATCATGCTCAGATGAACTCATTGTGGGTGCCACTGAAGCTGAACCAATAGAAATAGATGGACAATTACCTCTTTCAGAGTTGACACAATCCGGTGAAACCACCTCATTTTCAGCAAAAGATCCCTTTCTCCTCTTCAATGGAAGGTAGTTGCGGCGACATTCTTCATATATATTATCGGGGATTTTGTTGCATGGAGCACACTCTCCTCCCAATTTGCAAAGGTGGATAAGAAGACGTGTGACACTAGATGTTTGAATCCTCCCACAATATTTGCAATGCCAACGACATACATTTGATTTGTCTTTCACTCTCTCATAGGCAACACAATGCTTAGAGAAAGCTTCATGAAGAGGTGGAGCCATTGATAAGGTGGAGCAACAAATGAGGGCACTGAAATTGCTTATGGATGTTAGTGGGCCAAGGAAAACAAGAGGGCAAACCTCTCTTGTCTTGTGAGTGTCCACAACTTAGAGTATGGCCGGCTAATAGAGCTTGGAGAGGTTGGTGCTGGAGCTGAAAACGCAGCGGGTTCGAAAGGGGATGCTCACAATATGAGTGCAAAATGAGTTCAAACTTCAACTTAACTAAAACCCCAAATTTTTTCGGGCCCGGCAGTCTTTTTACCGAACGAGTCGTACGGGATCGGACTGGACAGGACGGGTCAGGACGGGTCGGACGACTTTTGCCGTACGACGTACGAGTGCAACTATGGTCTTAGGGCTCTTATATCAAGTATAATCTTTGGGCATCACTGGGATACTTGTTTAGGAGCACACATGGTGGCCTAAGTACCCTCATGGGTGAGAGAATGCCTTTGCTCGTGAGGGTGTGAGGGTTGAGCTTAGTAGATATGGTCAGTAAGAGTAGATTATGCAGATGTCTGCTTTGTTCGCAATTAGAGAGGGGTAACCCTTCATGTCCTTTGCTAATGGACTGTCTGGAGGTTAAGCAGCTGAGGAATAGACGGGTTGATAGCCTGCTCATTCATACCAGTTCTAGATAGTCCCTCTTGATGTGTCCCATGGATGACATACATCCTCCTTGGAGGGGTGTTAAGTGGGGAAAGATTGACCACCCATTGGGTTAGTTGGAGACCCGGAGTGGCTTAGTTCATCTTGGTAGCTTCCTTGGCAAGGCTGTGCCTAGGTGTGTGGAAGCACTCTTTTGGGATTAATGCCCCTTTCTCAGTCTGATCTTTCTGGAAATAACGAAATTCTCCTTGTTACCAATGGTTTGGCTACAACAGCCTTGTCTTGGGTTGGAGTGGAGAACAAATACTTGCTCTGATCATGGACCCGTCCATGAACCGACGCTGCTTGGGGTATGCCATCCCTTTTTTTGGAACCGGTTGGGTGTGGCTGTTTAGGGTTTGAGAGTCCCTCGGTACCCAAGCTTCTGAACCGTAGTTTGGGTCGCTATCCACCTTAAGACGTGAGCCTAAGCCGTCCTGGTTTTCCGTAAGAGCTTGTGTAAGTTTTGACTTGGCAAGATGAAAGTTTTGACTTGACCCAGTTTTGTAAGAGACAGTATATCCCAGAAGCCTGCCTTAATATGATAGTCCAGATTCAAGAAATGGACTTGGATTTTAAGGACCCAGTTTTGGATGAGAAGGTACATCCCGGAGGCCTGCCTCAATATGATAAGACACGTCTCTCGGAAAAGTGGGGAAAGCGTCATGGTTCTGTGTCTTTGGGCTCTTATATCAAGTATAATCTTCAGGCATCGCTGGGATACTTGTTTAGGAGCACACATTGTGGCCTGAGTACCCTCATGGGGGAGAGAATGCCTTTGCTCGTGAGGGTGTGAGTGTTGAGTTTAGTAGATATGGTTAGTAAGAGTAGATCATGTAGATGTCTGCTTTGTTCACAATTAGAGAGGGGTAACCCTTCATGTCATTTGCTAATGGACTGTCTGTAGGCTGAGCAGCTGAGGAATAGATGGGTTGATAGCCTGCTCATTCATACCAGTTCTAGATTGTCCCTCTTGATGTGTCCCATGGATTTGACATACATCCTCCTTGGAGGGGTGTTAAGCGGGGAAAGATTGACCACCCATTGGGTTAGTTGGAGACCCGGAGTGGTGTAGTTCATCTTGGTAGCTTCCTTGGCAAGGCTGTGCCTAGGTATATGGAAGCACTGTTTTCGGATTAATGCCCCTTTCTCAGTCTGATCTTTCTGGAAATAACGAAATTCTCCTTGGTTTGGCTACGACAGCCTTGTCTTGGTTTTCACTCATCTTTCTGGAAATTTTCCATGAACCGATGCTGCTTGGGGTATGCCATTCCTTTTTTTGGAACCGGTTGGGTGTGGCTGTTTAGGGTTTCAGAGTCCCTCAGTACCCAAGCTTCTGAACCATAGTTTGGTTGCTATCCACCTTAAGACGTCTGCCTAGGCCGTCCCGGTTTTCCGTAAGAGCTCGTGTAAGTTTTGACTTGGCAAGATGAAATCAGTGGCTAAATTTTCTGCCATGTGTTGGGTGCCTGACCCAGGAGATTGGAAAAATAATGTACAATACCCACCAGAGCAGGGGTCTAGAAGGCTTTAAGGCATTTCTAAGGTAGAAGTGTTTTGTACATTGGGTTTGCAGCATGTTGGCCACTGGTTTTCAGTTTGAAGGCACAGTCTCTTGAAGCAACCCTCAGAATTACTCTGCATGTACTTGAATCGGGCTTGCCGAGCTCATGGGATACTTACTGAAGTATGTATTGGTCCACCATCAATGTCTGATGGTAAGCTATCTTTTAAAGAGTCTTGGGCCGTGTATATATCCAGTTCCTGACTGGTTTACTCAGTAAACTTTGTTGGCTGAATTATGTACTAATCTTCGTTTATTTAAATCTCCATGATGCCTGGTTTAAAGGGGATGTGATGGTTGCAAGGGAGTCTGTACCGTACGTCATAGAGCACCTAACAGTTTTTTACAATCTTTCCTTTAATGAAGTCTTCACGATGCCTGCTCTTGGGGGGGCCATGATGGTAGAACATTATTAGGGAAGTTGAAACCCCTTCATTTCTTCTGTTTTGGGATCCTTCATAACACGTTTAGGCAATGCTTGAACCAATTTGAGGTATTCGAACAATGATAACATGGGGTATTCTGCTTTCCTGGTTAGATTTTTATTCTTGAGGGTATGTTCATGATGGATTGAATCCTTTGTTTTTTGCTGATTTATGCACTTGATTCGAAAGGTGTATTAATGCAACTGATAAACCTTCGTTTACTGCCATCTTGGTACAAGATAACTAGCATGGAGTTGGACTCTCTTTCACGTGCTCAGATAATGCAAGGCGAGTTGTGTGTTTAGTGTTTTGAAGGGTAGATTTTTGGTATTTGAGGTGTGACAATGCACATGGCATTCTGCTTGAAAATGTCATTCCCATGATATTAGACAGTTTATTGTCACTCTTCTAGAAATAACCGGAGATAATCATGAAGCATCCCTTTGTCACATTGTCTTAAAATCGAAGAAATGTGCTAGTGTTTCCAATTGATTCAATAACAGTGAGGGATAGTTTTGGAAGACCTGCTTTGAACTGAATCATGTTCCTACGTGCTAAGTCTTGTAATTCTCAGCATTTTCCTCGTTGGAGTAAGAAAACGTGTAGAGGAGTCCCTTTTTCAAAGTATCATTGGAATGCTTAAGTTAGATATGAGCTTTGACTTGGATTTTTGGACCAAGGGAAATCTTCGTGAACGAAGATAAATCTTTCTAAATCAAGATTTTTCCAAACCAAGACAACTACACGAGCTATCAAACAAACATTAGGATGCTAGTCCCTTTATAATATTTGATGGGATTATATATTTTTCACATTGAGTGTTAAGTGGGGTTAATGCGCATTTTTCCTATTTTGATCCATTGGGGAACGGCAAAGCTTTCTCTCATGATGATATGAATGCAGAAGTGCTTTGGTCAAAAGTGATTAAGATGGGACAATCTCATTGTAAGGTTGGAGTGGAGTTGGAGAGACTCCAATTGTGGGCTCCTGAGAGTTGATACTCCTTGAGGTATGATACTCCCTTTTGGGAACCCATTGAGTGTTAAGTGGGGATTAATGCTCATTTGTCCTAAATTTGATCCATTGGCAAATGACAAAGCTTTCCCTCATGATGATATGAATGCAAAAGTGCTTTGGTTGATATGTGATTCAGATAGGTCAATCTCATTGTCAGGTTGGAGTGTAGTTGGAGAGAGACTACAATTGTGGGCTCCTATGAATTGATACTCCTTTGGGTATGATATCCCCTTCTGGGAAACCATTGAGATAGGCAATTTTAATGGGTGAGAGTTGTTAGCAGCCGATGTGGATGACTACTTTCTTTGTAACAAAATTATCATTTCAATGTAATAGGAATGGAATTTAAGGAGATACTAAGAGTTTTTGGAGTTGTTAATTTCGGGGATTCTATATTTCAGAAGTACGAAACGGTGTAGCATTTATGAAGAAGTATGGTGAGATCCGATATGCGGTTATTCCGGAAGTGACGAGTACGAAGAGGAGCATATATGTAGAGATTGGAAGTTAGTGAAGTGTGGAGTATTCCAAGGATTCAATTGTAAGAAGATACTATTGTATTGCAATTACACATTCTCTGTAATCAAAGAATCTAATTGTTGTGATATTACGACTCTGTCAATACTGAGCGGTATGAAAGATTTATGTTTATAACAATTATCTATGTAAGCGGTGTGGGACATAAACACATGTTTACGAGTATTGTATATTTGTAAATCCCCATTCTCGAACCTATCATTTGGGATACTGTGAGCCTACAGTAAACAATAACGCCCAAACATTATGGCGAAGTGGATTGATGCTGGTACGCAGTGGTAAGGAGTACTTATAAAAAGACTTATCACCACGATTATTTAGACGAATTCGTGCAACAGACACTCGCAACATTGAAGCTTGAAGACATTCCTCTTGAAGATGCAATTACCATCCCAGAGGACACAACACAAAGTGGATTGATGTCAGTACGCAGTGGTAAGGGGTACTTAGAAAAGATATATCACCACCATTATTTAGAAGAATTCGTGAAGCAGACACTTGCAACATTGAAGCGTGAAGACATTCCTCTTGAAGATTCAATTACCATCCCAAAGAAAGTGCAGTTTTGGGTGGAAACTAGAGTTTTACCCCCCAAGCTTTTGAAGGATTTACTCTTTCAGTGGAAGGAGGGCAAGCTAACTAAAGTATTGTGGCAAGGGGAATTCAGTGGAACCGACTAGCAGAGCCGCTTGCAAGAAGAAAAATACCCTATTGAAGTAGGCCAAAGCAACGAAACTCCATCGGATTTGCAGTTAGCCTTAATTCCTTGGACTCGGACCGGTACCTTACAGACGCTTGGAGACTGATGGCGAACAGACACCCATTGCAAGGGTTAAATTATACGCATTTTTATGGGCAAGTGGATGAGGATCTAGATGTGCACATACACACATTTGAAAATCAGTACATATGTAACGATTATAACTTAAATGACAATCGGCACAAGTTCCAAGTATTCCAAGCCACGCTAGCCGGTGATGCAATAAAATGGCTTATTGAGTACCCTCTCGACTATTTTTCAACTTATGGTGAGTTGAAGGAGGTCTTTTTAGAGCGATTTCGGACTGCTAAGAGTGCTTCGGAGCTACATTCTTCACTTCAGTATATGATGTAGAAAGGAACGATCGAACAGTATGCATCAGATTTCAGATCCACGATGCGGGGATTCCCGATAGATAAACGTCTTGTCGAAGAGATGTTAACAAAATTTTTTGTTGACGAACTTCAGTCCTCCATCAAAGAAAAGATCTACATGTGTACATTCGACCAGTCTTGTACACCTGATCAAATCATTGACTCAACTATAAGGATGGACCGAAAAATGCAATTTGCTAACTTGGGTTTTGAGAAGACTAATTCGGTGTTCAAGAAAGGTATGACCCCAGAGAAGCAGTTGTATTGTCTATGGTACAGGAATGCGGGCCACATCACGATCAATTGCGCGCTAAAGCAGGTGTTTAACCCAATTTGCAACAAGACTAATCATGGTTTAGAGGAATGCCGTTTTAATGCGAAAAATACGTTAGTCACTATTGCACAAGTAGATGTACCCTCTTGGAAAGGGAATTCAGTTGGATATAAGCACCAAGTCTCTACTAGACAATGGCAAAATAGTCAGGACGTTAGGGTTGCAAGGCCATCCCAATATTCGGATTCATAGCAGTTTTCGAAGCAGAGGCGTGGGTTCTGGCAAAATAGACAAGATTTCGATAGAGGTCGGAGATTTCAACAACTCGGGCCAATCAATTCGAGTAATCGACCAACTCAATGTCAATTCTGCTTACAATATGGGCATATACGATGGGAATGTGAGGAGGCCATGGAATATGATCAGTGGAAGCAAGAAGCTAAGCTCAAGGTGCCCATGGCCAATGTGGTGACCTTTGAGTATCTGGAGCCTTTAGCATCAATGGTCACCAAATCCCAGAAAGAGTATTCGAGTGAACAGAAATCAAATTATTTAACACCTATGGAGCAAAAGCAAACATTTAAGAAGGTTGTATAGTGGGCTACGAAGTATCCACCATACTATGTAGAGCCTCCGTTAGTTCCAGCGGAATCTTTCAGAGAAAAGTGGCATAATATAGTTGGTAACAAAATTGACGAAGTTTTCTAGGAGACAGGAGAATGATGGACCATCAATGGATTCACCCATAACCGAAGTGTTGCAGGCTGTGCCTACAGAACAAGAAACTACTAGCAGATTTTGAAACCAGCAAGTCCGAACGAAACAGAAACAAGGGTATATAGACTACGAACCTCCAATGAAGGATGAGTATTGTGATCACATATCAAATTGTGATTGGGGGCCTTACTAGAGCTAGTTCGAGCATTTTCAGAAATAGTTACTACAACTACAGGAAAAATATGCACCTTCAATGGTAAGGAACGTGCCTGATAGGATAGTGGATGATGCGGTCCCTACGATCACAGTGTAGTACAAAAATAAAGCTATTCCAAAGGTTTTGATTGATGGAGGATCTAGTATCAACATCGCATCCACCACCACATGTAAGCGAATGGGCTGAAATAGAAGACCCAGCTCCCTTCTTTGTTCGGATGGAAGATCAATCATGGGTACAGCCAATAGGGCTGGTTAAGGATATACCTATTCGTATTTCGTAGGTTCTATTCAACATTATATTTGTTGTATTGGAGTTGAAGGGGCAGAATTTGGATTATAACCTGCTGTTGGGCCGTATGTGGTTACGAAATGCTAAAGTTAGACATAATTGGGATGAAAAGACAATTACTTTCCGAAGAGGGTATGCAAAGTTTTCTGTTCCATTAGAGGAAGAGCAACATTGCCTTCCCAATCATAAACCAGTATTAGCAGAGCCTCCGCATATGCTAGATGGGCTCGAAGACGACGAGGAACAACAATTTCTGGAAGCGATAGAGAGCGGTAGAGTGAAAGCTAGTGGGTAACACTTTTCATGAGCAAACAAAAATGGAGAGGAGTCATCGTCGTCCAGGAGGCGATAGATGGAGGAGAATCAACAGAGAGAAGTAGAGAGAAAAGAAAAGGAAGAAGCAGAGAGGAAAACAAAGGAAGAAGCAGAGAGAAACGTGAGAGGAAGAGGTAGCACGAGAGCAGGAGGAAGAAGAAAGGCAATAGCAACAGGGGGAAGAAGAAGCCCGGAGAAGAGACGGGGAAGAAAGGGAAAAAAGGGCTGTTGAGGATGAAAGATGTCAGAAGCAACTATAGGAACAGGGAGATCGTTCGAGAGGCTCATCCCGAAAAATTTCGGTATTACACACATTTAGTTCTTGCGGACTTACAGATAAATGGAGAACTGATGAAGGAAATGTAAAGTTACCAGTAGTCAAGTGCAGTGATATTATTTATCCTTGTATGTACAATAATGAAAGTCAAGTCGAAATTACTCGGCGATTTGACCAGAGGATTTTCGTGGAGTGCGATGAGGTTAGAAGAATTTCAGAGTAAGTGTAATTCAATGATTTTGGAGAAGGATAAATGGTTTACAGAGAGAGCTCAGATGATGGAAGAAAATAATCGACTCCAGATTGAGATCGAAGTTGGTAGAACAGAAAGTGCTGCTCGAGAAAGCGTAGTTCATGAAGAAATGATGGATGAGTTAAATGAATCTATCATCGAGAGTAATAATTTGAAGGTAACAATTGAAGAAAAATGAAAAATTATAGCCAGATTACAAGTAGAAGTTGGGCAGGCTCAGAAGGCACAACATAAGATGAAGAAAACCAATAAGGAATTAACTGCTAAGTTATAGAAGGCGGAGCATGAAGTGTAGAGATTGAAAGAGAAAGTGAAGGAGTAGAGCGGGGAAATGAAGAGACAAAGTATATCAACCACAGAAGTGGAAGAGAGATTGGCAGTTCAGAACTCGGAGTTTATGGCCTTAGAAGAGAAGCTTCGGATTGTGCAGGAAAGTTTGGATATGGTGATGGCACAGGTTGCAGGGATCCCATAGCTAGAAAGACAAGTTAATCAATGGAAGCAACTCTGTGAGGATGCAAATACAGTTTTGGCGGACAAGGAAGCAAAGGTGGAACGACTCAGAAAAGAGGCAACAGTTTTGGAGTTAACCTGTAAAACGAAGTTAGAAGAAATGGCGAAGGAAAGTACGGAGTATACAACTCAATTATCGGATGTTACTGTAGCTTTTGATAAATTATTAGAGGGATTTCAGTAGCATAGCCCTGAATTAGAAGCATTTGCCGTTAGTTAAAGAAGCTCTAGTCAGCAACTTTTAGAATTGAAAGAATTTTTTGAAGCAGAGATACTCTTAGCAGAGGACAATATTAGAGAAATGTTTAATGAGTTATGCTATGACATAGAGAGGATTATGTTTCTAGAGATGCAAAACCAGGATGATGATTTGTAACATTTCTACTTTGTAATTAGTGGGTTCAGATCCACCGTGTGTGCCAGTGTTAGTAGCTAGTGTGGATGACCACTTTCTTTGTAACAAAATTATCATTTCAATGTAATAGGAATGGAATTTACATAGATACTAAGAGTTTTTGGAGTTGTTAATTTTGGTGATTCTATATTCCAGAAGTACGAAAGAGAGTAGCATTTACGAAGAAGTATGATGAGATCTGGTACGAGGATATTCCGAAAGTGACAAGTACGAAGAGGAGCAGATACGCGGAGATTGGAAGTTAGTGAAGTTTGTTGTATCCGAAGGATTCAATTGTAAGAAGATACTATATTGCAATATTACATTCTCTGTAATCAAAGAATCTCTTTGCTGTTGTGATATTACAACTCTGTCGATACAGTGCGGTATGAAAGATTTATGTTTATAATAATTATCTGTGTAAGCGGTGTGGAACATAAACACATGTTTGCGAGTACTGTATATTTGTAAATCCCTATTCCAGAACCTATCATTTGGGATACTGTGAGCCTACAGTAAACAGTAATGCCCAAACAGAGTTCCAATAGTGTTTGGGATTTACCTTGGTCCACCTCTCATAATTTTACTTAGTATAGTAAGCTTATAAGGCTTCCACTATGAGAACAATCCATTTGATCATAGTTCCATTGATGGAATGTCAACTTACATGTTTGATGAGGGCCACATTGAAGTATTGATGGTTCATAGGTGGTTCAAGTATACTTGGATCATATTCAAGTGGGAATTTGGTTTGGTTGATATATAACACAAGATGAAGATATCAATGCGTTAACTTATGGGTCCCATTTTGGGACAACATGCACTTTAGAACTCTAAAATGCATATTTTGTCTCATTTTTCATCATGAAGCCAATGAGTTGATTTGATATACTCTGTGTTTTTGGATCTTATGTATTGGTTCTTATATGAGTGGTCTATTACGTGACTTGAATGAGTTTTAAGTCACCTCTCTACATGACCTATTTAGAGGTCACCTTTGTTCAGGCCCAAACATTGAATCAAGATTCTTTACCTTTATCTTTTATTTATACATCTAGTGATTTTGGGATTCCCATTGCTCCACTTTGAGAGTGCATGGGTGATGATATATTATCTTTGTAATTAATAAAATTCAAAATTTTAACATATTTGTTTGCTCTTCTACTATATCCTTCTCTGTGTGGTTTTTTCTTATATATGCTATTAGAGCATCAAGGTGCTTGTAGTTAGAGATAATTGTTGAAGTTGAGTACATTAACATAGTGGTTGGCTTCATCTTTTTCATATGTTTTTTGTATGTACTAATGTTGTTGCATGAATTTGTTTTTGTCCATCCACATTGTTGGAAGAGAAACTTGATGCAACAAATTACACGCTATGGAAGTACAAAATCTTACTGATGACTTATGAAGTTGATCCACAATGTTATCGGACCAATACAACACAATTTGGAACCTATATCGATGCAAGATCCGAAAAAACTCAAGAGATGATTCAACTCAATCCAAAGCTTCAATTCAAGCATGGAAGGGAAGGAATGCAAATGTACTATGAGCAATTGTTAATAGTGCAAGTGATTTTGACTTATCTTAGTACAACATACTCCACTAAATTGCTTTTAATTGGAGAAAATATGAGCAATTTGGTACTTAGTATCAATATGATGTATTGAAATTTCCTTGGATATCACCTTTTCATAATGAAGTGATAGTGCACTTCAATATGCTTGGTTCTAGCATGATAGACAATATTTGATGCTAAATGAATGCTACTCATATTATCACAAATGGATATGTGTTAACTTGCAAATTAAGCTCCATAAATAACTTCTTAATCCACATTAGCTCACATGTGACTTGAGCCAAAGCTCTATACTCTTCCTTAGTGGAAGATAGTGACATTGTGGCTTGCTTCTTTGAAATCCATGAGATGATCTTGCTACCTAGGATGACTAGGTAACCACTTGTACTCCTTCCATCTTCCTTTGAACCGGCCCAATCGGCATCAGAGTAAGATTTTACTTGCATATCATCATCAAATGCATAAATTGTGATAACACTCCAACTCCATATGCTGTGTTGAACCAAGTTATTATGGAATAATTGAAAGAGCCTACAATATATCGATACAAAGTTACATCCTCTAATGGTTCTCCATCAAGGGAGCATAGCTTTACATTAACTTCTTCCATGAGATTTGAAATAGGCTTGCAATGTAGCATCCCAAACCTTTCAAGTAGGTCTAGAATATACTTCCTTTGTATGAGCATAATACCTTCTCCTTTGTATAGAACTTCAATGCCAAGAAAATACTTAAGATTTCCAAGATCAGAGATCCTAAATTCCTTTCCAAGATTTTTTTTGATCTCCTCAATGCCCTTTGTATCATTATCTGTAATAATAAGATAATCTACATACACACATATGTAGATTACAAGTTCTCCTCTTTGTTTGATGAAGAGAGATGAATTCGCCTTGCATTGATTGTAACCACATTTGATCAAATAGTCCACCAATCTTTGATTCCAAGCCCTTCGATCTTGCTTTAGGCCATAAAGTGCCTTCTTCAACCTACAAACATGATGTGGAAACTGTTTATGAACAAAACCTAATAGTTGCTCCATGTATGCCTCTTCCTCCAAGTCTCCATTGAGGAAGAAATTCTTGATATCCAATTGGAAGAGTTTCCATCCTTTGCTAGTAGCCATTGCAATGAGTGTCCTAATAGTGCTCATCTTTGCCATGGGCCTGAATGTCTCTTCAAAGTCTACTCCATAGGTTTGTGCAAAACCCTTGGCCACCAATCTTCCTTTGAACCTAGAAATAGATCCATTTGAATTCCTCTTTACTTTATACACCTACTTATTACCTATTACCTTCATGTTCCTACTTGCATCTTCATAACAATTCGGCTCATGATCTTCTACTATTTTGCTCATATATGCATAATGAGTTGCCATGTAATAATCATAGGTAAACCTTTGATCTAGATACTTAACCCTAGAAAACTTCCTTTCTTCACCTTTTGGAGGAGTAAACCTCTTTTGCCGTGGGTATTTAATCTCTTTCTTTGATGTGGCTTCTTTCTCCATCATGTTCATCATCTTCAACTTCATTACCGTCTTCATCCAACTCCACCAATGTTGCTTCGCCATTGTTGATTGATTTTAATCATATCTTGATGAAGATCTCCCCCTCCATGGTGAGGTCATGCTATCTTCATTGATGGAACTCCTTGGGATACTTAGCTCTAAGTCCATTTGTTCTTCATCATGTCCATGTTTTTCTTCTTTATATTCCTGCATAAAATCATACTCCTTATACCATGGGAGTAGCTCATCGAATGCTACATGCCTTGATATCCTCAAGTCCTTTGTGTTTGGGTTGAAGCAACTTTAACCTTTATGATCATTTGAATATCCTACAAACACACACTTTTCTGCCTTTGTTTGTAGCTTATGCCTCAATTCAGTTGGCAGATGTACGTAACAAGTACATCCAAATATCTTCAAGTGGAAAAGATCAGGTTTTTTACCATAATAAGCTTGATATGGTGTCAAGCCATGGATCCCTGAGGTAGGATACCTATTCATAAGATACACAACAATATTTACTACATCAATCCAAAACATGTTAGTTACATTCATCTTGTTAAGCATTGCTCTAGTGATCTCTGCAATGTGTCTATTCTTTCTCTCTGCTACCTGATTTTGTTGGGGTGTGTACCTACATGTTACTTCCTCTTGATGCCGTGATCCCATAAGAAATCAGAAAAATCATTGGCGAAATATACTCCTCCATCAGACCTAACTTCTTGATATATATACATGTTTCCTTCTCTATCATTGCCTTGAATGCTTTGAGACATGCAAACACATCTGATTTGTTTTTCATGAAATAAACCCAAACCATCCTTGTGCAATCATATATAAAAGTGACAAAGTACTTGTTACCTCCAATGGATTGCTCTTTGGCTGGCCCCCACACATCTGTATGTATCAACTCCAGTGGATGTTGGTTTATGTAGCTGCTCTTCTTGAATGGAAGTCCCACTTGCTTCCCTAGTTGACAAGCTTCACATAAATGCTTCATACCTTATCCTTGGAAGTTGGGAACCCTTCAACTAGCCTTTGAACTGCATTTCCTTCCCCGACTTTCTCCAAGGCTTACGACTAAGGCAGCAACTAAGGCATTGACCAAGGCATAGACCTTGGCATACCTTATCATCCGAGTCACCGAAGTCACTGTTGGCGCCGTTGGCTGCACGCGAGGGAGGATCTCAACGATCAAGGAAGATAGAGGTTCTCGGTACTTCCCGAGAGGTCACCCATCCTAGTACTGTTCCCCCCCAGAGCTCACTTAACTGCTGCAATCTCTTGCCACAAAGCTACACTCTTGTGATGTTTGAAGAAGGGGAAAGACTAAGGTTGACATTACCTTGAGCATGTTTTGGTCCATCAAAGCTTCATTCTTTGCTTTCAAAGCCTATTTTTGGAGCATTTTTGGGGTGTCTTTTGGAGCCGTTTTGGAGTACTTCCGCACATACTTCCTTTCACACTAGTCCAAGAACATCAAGAAGAGTGTTCTTTGTACTTCTCTGACATTAAATATCAACCTTTGGGGTTGTGTTTTCAGCCATACTCGTAAAACTACAGGTTTCTTGAAAGATTTCAATTTTGGTGGGAGCAGTCGTTGCAAATTTATGCAGGTTTTTTGAGCCAAAAACATCAGAGTTGACAGACACTTGTAGGTGTTATTGGCTAGTTATTGGGCTGTGCATTCAGCCTTTTTAGTGTCATTTTATTGCATATATTGAGCATATACACATTATGTACACTTCTGTGGATACTGCTTATGTACGTCCATGTGGTCATTGATACAACGGTTACGTTCTTTGCATAAAGCCTTTTACGTTTGATAAAGAGGCTTGTGGTGAGGTTTTCTGAACTGGGAGACACATAGATGTCGGGGTCTCTTCGGTGATGCAGATGGAAGACTTACCCAGTCTCGCCATAAGATATGCATGATAGCTGTTTATAAGTGCTCGATAAGCCTAGTTGGCTTCTATTGGGTAACTGATTATATGAAGTGGAGTCATTGATTCACTATGCAGGCAAACATGTCAGTATTTGCATTTTTATGATATTTTGACATTGGTCATACGCTCATTTTGCAAAGGATACTCTAGCAAATTTTTTCCAAATTTTTACAATGGTCGATTTACTCCTTGATACACTTATTCGTTGGTGTTTGGACTCTTTTAGCTCCAATATCATTACATTCAGTTCTCTACCATCATGGCATCAGAGGTCTCAGGCACATCCGGTGGATCAGGGTCTAGTGCTAGTGTTCCGAGGAGAAGCTATAACTTGCAGGGCAAAGACCATTTTGAGATCCAAAAATTTGATGGCACAAACTTTGCTCTATGGAAGAATCAAATTAAATATATGCTGAATCGAAGGAGGTAATGGAAGCCAGTAAATGGAATTTCAAAGAAGCCTGCTGATGATGAAGATGATTGGGATGAGTTAGATGAAATGGCTATGTCTACCATTCGCTTGCACCTGGCAGATAATGCTTACTTTACAATATTAGCTGTGAAAGTGCAGAGGAGCTTTGGAAGAAGTTATGCAATACATATGAAAAAGAGACGGCATCAAATAAAGTCTATTTGATGAGAAAATTATATGACCTTTGTATGAAGGACATAGATAGTGTTGCTGCTCATCTAAATGAGTTTGATGCTATATTCTCTCAATTACAGGCTCAAAAAATGGATATGGATAATGAAATGAAAGCAGTACTGCTATTATGCACCTTACCTTCATAATGGGATACATTTTGCACAGCTATTAGCAATAGTGCACTTGGTGGTAAACTCGACTATGATGACATATGTGGAGCACTCTTGAGTGAGGAGATTCATAGAAAATCTATGGTTGACACTCAGAGTGGAGATGCATATAATGTTGGTGATTCTTACCAAGGAAAGAATCAACAACGTGGTAGGAGCAAGAACAAGGAAAAGAATGGTCAACGGAATAAGAGTAGAAGTAAATCAAGGAAGAGGGGTATCGAATGCCGTTATTGTCATAAGAAAGGACACATGAAGAAAGAATGTTATGCATTAAAGAATGCTAAAGGTAAAGGAAAAAATGTTGATGGGCATGTTAAACAGTTACCTGCACCATCTACTTTGACTGTGAAGATTGAAGAAATTAATGCTATTTCTGATGATGCTGATGTGTTGACACTTGATAGTACTGTGCAAACTGAGCTCCTTATGGCTGATTCTCTTTCCCACACGCGGCTGCTAGACTCTAGTGCTTCTTTCCATGTGACACCACATAGAGAATGGTTCTCTAATTATGCAGCAAAATCTCTTGGTACCATGAGACTTGGTGATTCTTACCAGTGTGATGTTGTGGGGATTGAAGATGTGGTTGTGCAAACAGAATGGTGTAGCTGAAAGGATGAATATAAGTATTCAAGATAGAGTAGTTTCTATGTTGCATCATGCAAACCTCTCACAAGGCTTTTGGGTAGAAGCAGTATTGATTCCAGTTCATGTGATTAACCTTTCACCTAATACTGCCAAAGGTTTGAAAGTGGCACAAGAGTTATGGACAGGGAAGCCACCATATTATGATCATCTTTGAGTTTTTGGGTGTGAAGCATATGTTCATATACCCAAGAATCTTAGACAAAAGTTGGACCATAAGTCAAAGAAATGCATTTTTCTTGGATATGGTCGAGAAGGACAATTTGGAAATTGCTTATGGGATCTTGAAACATGGTTAGTGATCAGAAGTAGTGATGTCATTTTCAATGAGTCTAAGATGCATAAACAACCCATTAAGGAGGTTGAAGTGAGGAGAGTGTTGTTTGAGGATACTAGTCCTATGATTAACATGCATAAAAATGCTACACATAGGGATATTCAAGAAAATGTCCATTCAGATCAGCTTGCACATATTCCTGTTCAGCAACCATTGAGACATTCTGCATGTGTCTCACATCCACCTGATAAATATGTTCCAGGTTTAGATTTTGTTATGCTAACAGATGCCGGTGGGCCTTCTTTCTATAAAGAGGCTATGCAGACAGAGGATCATGTCAAGTGGGAGCGTGCCATGAAGAGTGAGTTGGATTCTATTCACAAGAATGATACTTGGGATTTAGTACCTTTGC
This sequence comes from Ceratopteris richardii, assembly GCA_020310875.1. Taxonomy (NCBI): domain Eukaryota; kingdom Viridiplantae; phylum Streptophyta; class Polypodiopsida; order Polypodiales; family Pteridaceae; genus Ceratopteris; species Ceratopteris richardii. Next base: position 191,536,106 of record CM035418.1, on the reverse strand, counting down.
CAAAGGGAAGGAAAGCTTTATCGTGTAAATGGGTATATATGCTGAAATTCACATCAGATAGTGCTTCTCCAAAGTATAAAACACGACTTGTTGCAAAGGGTTTTAAGCAACAACATGGTGTTGATTTCGAGGAAATTTTCTCTCTTGTGGTCAAGATGACTACCTTGCGCATGTTTCTTGGATTCGTTGCAATGGAGGACTTAGAGCTAGTCCAAATGGATGTGAAAATTGCTTTCTTGCATGGAGATCTTACAGATGAGATCTATATGGAACAACCAGAGGGTTATGTAGTTCCTGGCAAGGAAAGTCTAGTTTGTAAGCTTAAGAAGAGCTTGTATGGACTTAAACAGTCCCCTAGACAATGGTACCAAAAGTTTGATGCTTTTATGAAGTCTCAAGGCTATTCTCGAAGCAATGAGGATCATTGTCTCTACACAAAGAGATGCTTAGATGGCAACTTGATATGCTTGATACTTTATGTCGATGATATGCTGATTGCTGGGAAGTCCTCTTATAATTTGTCAATTCTAAAAAAGAAGTTGAGTCAGATATTTGATATGAAGGATTTGGGGGATGCCAAACATATTCTTGGCATGCATATTACTCGTGATAGGAGCAAAAAATGCATATATCTGTCTCAAAGTGAGTACATATCCAAAGTACTTCACAGGTTTAATATGCATGGTGGAAAGGCATTGAGTACACCTTTACCCACATATGTGAAATTGAGCAAGGATGATTGCCCCAAATTAGATGAAGAAAAGGAATTCATGACCAAAATTCCCTATCAGTCCGGCGTTGGTAGTCTCATGTATGCTATGGTAGCTACGAGACCAGACATTGCATATGTAGTGGGAGTTGTGAGCAGATATATGTCTAATCGTGGCAAGAAACATTGGGAAGCAGTCAAGATGATTTTAAGATATCTTAGTGGCACTAATGACAAGTGTCTATGCTTAGGTAGAGGGAAAGCATCCATTATTGGTTAGACAAATTCTATCATGGACAAAGGAAACCATCTTGAAATTTAGATTCCATGTGAATCCTATATCTCATGATTGGTTCAAAATTAGGAGAAATTAATGCTTCCAATGCGTCCGGAATTTGTCAAAACCCTATGATCGACTGTCTATTTGCTGAATTCTGACAACTAGAGGTTGTGTTCAGTTTGCTTACATCATTGATGACATCATTAGTTCGCAATCACCCTTGAGAACCGCCCTTGAAATCCTATATAAGGAGGCTTGGACCATATTCATTCTCAGTCTTGCCAATACTAGTCTTGGGAGCTCAAGGAGTCGTGACTGCCAAGTAAGTACTCTCCAAGTTCCAGTTCCTATTCTTGTCATGTTCCTTGTTCCAGTCCTATTTAGTCTTGTATCCTGGACTTCTTGTCTTGTCCTCTTGTAGTCTCGTAGTACGAGATATTGTCGAGTTCTTTCTTGTATCTAGTTCATCTCTCGAAAGGGATTTCTTGTAATCTAGAGATCTTGTTTCATACTTACGACTCCCGGTTTAGGATCTCCTGTATCATCTCTAGTCAAGTTATTCATACCTATCAGTCCCGAGTTGTGGGACATCTTGTATCAGTCACGTATTCTTGTATCGTTTCTCCTTTGTGGGTGAGCTTATAATCAGAAGTGTATTTCCGAAATCTTGTCTACTATAGTCAGAGAGCACAATCTAGTGCTCCCTTGACAGATTCTGACTATGCTGGTTGTGTAGACAATCGTAAGTCTACATCAGGGTACATTTTTCATTTTCCGGAGGTGCTATCTCTTGGAGATCTTGTGTTCAAGAATGTACAACAGTTTCCACCACAGAAGCAGAGTATGTTGCAGCAAGTGAGGCATGTAAGGAAGCGTTGTGGCTTTCTCATCTTGCTTGTGATATGGGTTTACCTTAGCATGTACCTTGTTTGCTCAGTGATAGTCAGAGTGCCATTGCTTTGGCTAAGAATCTGGTCTATCATGCAAAGACCAAGAACATTGAGGTGAGGTATCACTTCATTCGAGATTGCTTAGCCACTGAGCGCATTATTCTTGAGAAAGGTCACACTCGAGATAATGCTGCAGATGCTTTGACTAAAGCTCTACCACATGATCTCTTTCGACACTGTTGTCACTTGATTGTGGTCACTTGATTCATGATCTTACACAGTCACTTGTATACTGTGTAACATGCCCATCAGGTGGGAGGTATAGGTTCTATACGTACACTCATGTATTTTTTATCATTCTTTATTTTTCTCCCATAGTTACTTTGGCCGTATTGGCCTTTAGTGAGAGATTGTTACCATTAGTGTCCATGTGAAAGGCCAAATGACCATTGGACACTTCTTTGTATATGTTCTTTAATAAAACATATAATGGCCTGGTCAGTCACAGACTGTAAGTTCGACCGCATTTGTAAGACCTAAGAAGTCTATCTTCATGCTCCCTGTGTACTGTGTTTTTTGCGTATTCTACAGTATCTGTGCGGCCTTAGGAGGTCCGTTTTCTACTTCGAGGATATCATCGTGGGAGCTCTCGAAAAAGAGAGTGCACCGTGGTGCATCGCCTTCGAAACCCTTCAGTTATTCCTTTGCCTCTTTGTGATGAGGTGCCTTGATCATGTCCTTGATTGCTTGAGTGGACGTGCCTTCCTCCAAACCTTCCTTTTCCCCTGCTTTGTCCTCGTCTTTATTTGCCTCTTTGATTACCTACATAAAAAACTTGTGCATCCTTGCTGTTAGTTGAGCTTCCACCTATGTTCATCTCTTCTGTGACCATGAGAGGAGGCAATTGCTCAAAATCAGGAAGATTATCCCTTACATATATTGAAGTGGTAAAGGGTTTTTAGTATAATAACTTCTCGGTGATGTGAGATGCCTCCAATAAGGTTTTGTTGATGAAACTCTTAAACCACCAGATCCAAGAGGTTTTCTTGCTTGTATTGGATGTCTCCAAGATGCCAAAATGCTCTAATACCATAGTTAGGGAAAGTATCTCAACCCGTATGTAATGACAAAGCACGAATGACCTCCACAGGTACCCTTCTTTGATCTCTGCACACCACAAATGCTCTTTCTCAAAGCATACATATTGGAGTTCCATATTATACTAAAATTTAAGGAAACCAATTAGAACATCATGTAGAAGATATGGACGCCTAGCTCAGCCCAATACAAAGTATCATATTATGAAAAGATGGCACATCAAAGGGCCTTTGAAAAGATTATACACATATCAATGTCAAAATTGAAGAATTCTTTCATAGAGTGACCAAGTCTTGGGAGAAGCCATACTTTGAAAAGATACTTTGGTTAGAATTAGAAGAGAAGAATTGATGAGCAAGTGTTAAGGTACATGAAACGAGAGAATGAGTCAAAATTTGATGAAGGAAATTTGAAGAGGTAAATATGAGGACAAAGAAGTGTAGAGAAGACAAAGTGAGGTGATGGCAAGGAAAAGAGCCAAGCAAGGGTAAACCCCACTAGATGAAATCGAATAGTTTATTTCACACTTCCATTGCAAGTAATGAAGAGGATTGATTCAATCTATTGTGAGAGGTCACAACCTCTAACTGTCATAATTATCTTGCATCTATCACATTGCAATAATATGGATAGCCTCTCAAAAATTACCTCAAATCAATAGTGGGACTCAATAGAAATCATGAACGACTCGAAGAATCATTGGTATATGGTAGTATTGGACTAGAAAAGAACTACAATAATAGAAATATGAAGCTAAGAAAATAGGTGTAAGACCTTTACAAGATTGCATAATAGTCATAGATTTGATGAAATTTAATAGATACACATCACCATCAAGATATCAAACCCATGTAGATAAATCTAAAATATTAAGATGAAATGTCAAAGTGTGAGGATTGTAAAAATATTGCAATCAAATGAAACCTTCCAAGAACGCAATCATGCTTTGGTGAATCAAGGCCAAACGATAGCTCAAGATACCAACAAGATGGTAGAGTAGATGGAAGAAGAGCACAAAACCATCTACGTGACTTTTCATCATTTATTCTTCAAAAGGAAGTTCTACTACATCCTACTCTCCCAAGCTTTAATTAATAGAAAGAACAACTGTAAAAGTGAATGGGCCTTGCACCTATGGGACCCCCTGAATCCCACAAACCAAGGGTAGCTAAAAAAAAAACCTTTTTGGAATTATAGAACATTACAAACAAGGTTAATAACCCTTTCGTGCCCCTCATGGCAGGCCCACTTGAATTTGTTGCTCTCATGGAAGAACTCTGTGATGTCTAAATGGTGGGGATTTCTTACCATCGGAAAATATATTTTTCAGTTGGCTATTCTTTAGGAGGGTTGTCAAAGTTGGTAGCACACCTCTATTTCCAAATCGTCCAGAGGGCTTCGCCTCTTATAACATTCATCAGTGTTGAAGAACAACCAATCACTTCACCCACTACCATTCGCTCCTTGTTGATTTGTATTTGTGGCCACATGATTCTTCCAAGGGCCCACCAAAACACTGTTGACTTGGGGAATGAAAAGAAGAGGTGTACCAAGTCTTCATTGCCATGTAGGAAACATTTACGCCAAGGAGGAGCATTGCTAATTTTTATATCTTTTAGATTGGTCCAAATTCCTCGATGGAGGATTCGCCACATAAGAACAATTCAAACACCACCTTCTATTGATTGTGATATGAAACTCCACATTCTTCTTGAATCTTGAAATATTGTTGAGTATGTTGTTGTTAATCCATCTTAGACCTTCAAGACATGGGGGGTCGTTCCCAATAAGGATGCGAATCTTCGAGGAGTCCCAAAAGAAGGTTTTGAGGAGTCCCAAAAGAAGGTTTTGAGGAGTCCCAAAAGAAGGTTTTGAGGAGTCCCAAAAGAAAGTTTTTGAATGTTTCAAGTTACCCCACCATGCAAAGGCCGACCAGGACCAATGTAGTCATTTACTATAGAGTTAGACCATGATGATTGAAGCATAAATGTAGGCCATTGCATGCACTAGTTGCCCTACATTGCAAGTCTATGTCCCTCAATTATAACCTAAACTTGGAGAAGTGTGGAAGACTCTTCTTATGTGCAATGATTAGAGAATATCTAGACTCCTTTGGGTGCATATAAGCATGCAACAATTTATAAGTACACTTGATTGTTCATCAACACTGTTTATCTATTAGTGAGAGGATTTGCATGAATTGCACCCTATCTAAGGCCAATCATATGCTCCAATGTGCATGGCATATGGTTTCATGGCTTAGAAATGCAAAAAAAAGGCCTATCACAGAAACGCGGGGATGGGCCTTGCAAAACTTTTGTAGGGCCCATCCTCACGTTTCTGTGGCAAGCCTTTTTTTTGCATTCCTAGGCCATTGCATGCATTTTGGGTAACAAGACTTACAAGAAATACTGCAAAAAGACTGATTAAACTATGAAAAAACCTTTAAAGAACTACTAGAAAAAGACACTTTTAGATACATAGGAGAAATAGAATTCAAAACATGTCCACTAAGAGATAAACACTTGGGAGAGCAAATGTAATAAGAAAAAGATTATATTAATCATTTGGGATATATAAAAATTTCTCTCAATAAGAGAGTACAAATGTTAAGGGTTATTCCATCTAATTCTTCTAGCTAGCTGCATATCTTTAGGTTGTATTGTCACTTTCTTTGCATGGATGACACACAGGTTAGAGTCCTCCAACATTGAAATAAGATACGCCTCTACAGCTTCTTGGAGGGCTTCAATGGCTATCCCTTGGATACGAAGTCCATCCTAATAGCTTTGGATCTCTTCCTTCACAACTCTTGCAAATGACCTTCATGGAATAAGAAGCTCCACAGACTTTTGATAATGTCGAATCTCTGCAAAGGCTCTGGTTTGCTTTTTGCACCTTTGCGGTGATCTTGCATTTGGAGGGATGTTGGGTTGTGATCGTTGTGGTATACGACGTGGTTGATAGTTCTTCTTTCTTCTTGGAGCATGCCTAGGTGGTCTTGCCTCATCATTTACTTGCTCTGCCCGACTTTGCTCTCTTTCTTCATCGATTGGTCTTTGTCCTTGTCCTGCGGGGAGTGTCTTGCCTCCTTGTGTTACTCGATGGTTCATGGGGATATGATCATGGGTCCATGGTGGCTCGTTAATGCTTTCTTCATCCGAGGAACTCTCTAAATTTGATGTTGTATCCAATACAACTTGTATCTGTCCTCGTTGTTTGGGCCTTGCCTTGAGTGCTGTCCTTTGTGGGAGATTTAGAAGGGGAATATTGCATTTCTTGTGTTACATATCTCTCTTGTGAAGCTTCATTCCCCCATGATGGAATGCCACTAGAGTGTGTCCTTGTAGGACAATAGTTACACAATATAACACGACCAGTAGCAGAGAGGATAACAGATATAGGAGAATCTCAACAATTTTCTACTAGCAACAAGTACAAAGATGATGGTGTTGTCCACCGATGCGCTCTCTAGGTAGAGCTTAAATGGTGATCTAGACAACTCTAGATAGGGAGATACAAGGTAGAGGTATGCTGGCTCAATTCGATATCTCAGGTAGTGCAGAAGTCATGTATATATAGGATCATGCGTGGCCTTCTGTGGATGGCTATACATGGGTGATAGGGCGTGGGCGGCCACCGCCCGCATAATTGCCATACACGGCTTAGTACCAGTTGAACTGACCTAACAAATATAAATGATTTTTGACTCCGATAGGGAATATTCCATGGAATATTCCCTTTATCGTTGCACCGGAGACGCTGCCCTTGGACCCCCACTAGGAGGCGCACTGGCCCCCTGGGATCCCCCAGCCCCCTGGGACCCCCCAGCCAGGGGGCCCACTGGCCCCCTTGGACCCCCCTCCACATGGCTAGGGTAGACGACATGATCCTTTCTAGCAGTCTGCTTTGTGCGTGCCATTCTCTTAGGATGTAAAGTGGTAAAATAAGGAAGGACACCTTTATTTATAGTCTTTCACTTAAGAATTGTCCTGTTCACATTTAAATGGATAAAAATTAGTTTTAAAACATTAAAAGTATATTCACAAAAACATTGAAAGTTATTTGACATGAAAGGAGTTATTAAAACCTTGAAAAAATAATGCATTTTAAGAGTTGGGAAACTATTTCCAAGCAGAATCCTCGTGGACTCTTTGTGCACGCCATTGGACATGATGTAGCAGTCCTAATGATGACATCCACTTCTCTCTTGCAATATCATGTTGTATCTTTTTTGTAATCTTTGCTATTCGTGACTCACATGCTCGTTCCATTACATATTTTCTAGCAAATGTCGCACGAAAAAACTACTTGAATGTTTCTTCTAAATAGTTTGAGTGTAGTAGACCACCCCCATGACGAGTGTTTTTAAAGTAAACACCTCTAGCCCTGTAATGTGACTTCTCCATTCCTTGTGTACTAAAAATGTCCAGTGATCCATATCGATTCATAAAATATGCTCCATGTGCAAAAAGAATATGCTATGATCTGGTCAATAAGATATACACATGGTATTTAAGACCAAATAAAAAAATGTAAGCAAAACTTACTATGTAATGTGTAATGTTGCTTTCTCCCCAAGATAAGATGAATGACTGTGCATATATACATCTTTGGAATGCTCCAAATCTAAATGTTTTCCTCCAGACCATCAACAATGGGGTCACCAAGATATCCTTGAAAGTCTTGAAGAATTCATTATTGAGACCATCCAATCCTAGAGTCTTTTCATTCGAAAAAGAATCAATAGCATCGGAGATTCCTTGGCAAGAAAGAGGAGACCCAAGAGGTTGCATCGTATCGTTAGGAATCTTTTTTGGTTTGAATCGCACAATAGTGGCCTTCTGTGTACAAAGAGCACTAGAATTGGACCGAAGTTCTGCAACACATCAATAGCTATAAACTGCCCACCACGAAGGTTTTCTCCACCCCAGAGAGAAAAAAATGAGGTTTAAGGGACCAAAAAAGGAAGGGTGAAGAAGGGTCCTAACTACTCCTGAGGATCCGAAGAAAGGAGATCAATGAAAAAAATTATTTTGCATGCCTCATCATAGTCATTATAAAGCTAGAGTATAGACATGTGTCCACTTGATAGTGTAAAAAAAAATTGTTCGATGATTTCTCTGTGCCTGTATCAGATAACATAGAAAATATCCTCTATCTATCGCCTTGTCAGCGCATAGACATTATGGCATCCAAACATAAGTTGATCATCACAGGGAAAAAAATATCGCCGATCGATTAGCTTTTGATCAGATTATATAGATTCCTCCCACCAGTGGTCAGTAAATTGTCAAAAATATCAATGATTGACCTCTGAGCTTCAGCGCACATCTTGTGTCAGATTTCAATGCAGATGACAGTCATAGTAGTTGTCAGAAGAGATCAGATGCAATTAGAAGGTTAATTGCGTGAATTCTGAGCACGCATAAGACAGTACAACAAGGAAGTGTATCAAAGTCAGTCATATTATATGGATGAATGGGAACTACTCAAGTCATGGTGTGAGCAAATCATCAAGTGCAGATTAAGAATGTTGTCAGAATTCGTTCGAGCACTCAGAATTGCTAGCTAGGAAAAAGCGTGAGTTGGCCCCCCCATTCGGATTCAAGTGCCCTATTTTGTAGCTCAGGAACTCTATTTTTAGAGTTACTTTATGGACATCTTTATTGTCGATGAACTCTACTTTTAGAGTTATTTGGTCGATCCAAAAAACAACCCATGACGCTATTTTTGTGTGCCATTTGTTTTATTTTGAGTTTCTTTGATATTACTTGAATGGTTTATGTGTTTTTCTTTCTAATATATGGTTTCACACTGGAAAGTTGGGGGTTCATATGGTTGTAAGAGGTTCAGGGAATAGAGTTGATGTCTCCGATAAACTGAAGAGCATCACTTTCAAAGATGCCATCAAAATCATGGTTTGGTTAAATCAAGCTATCATTAGTGATGGTTTCTCATAATTTATAGATATAATATTTTGATATGCATATTCTCCATGTAAGTAAGTTGTTTTTTTTTTCCAAATGAGGAGAGTAAATCTCTCCAACATCCATCCCCACCAAACTGCACATCATCGTGATGGGCCAACTTGAAATCCAATCATAAACAATATCAAATTCTTTTGAAAAGAATCATTATTTATACATTTATGAGATCAAATTTATAAATTTTACCATGCTAAATGCAAATGAATTTATTTCAATGTGGCATTTAGGTAATATTGAATCACAAAGTTAGGCAATTAACCATTTAAGTCAACAATATTTAAATTTAGGATAAAAAATCATTTATAAGTCTAGTGATGATGGTCAAGGAACAAATCTCATCATTCATTCATTCAAAATTATATTTCTCCTTATATAAATACTCACATATATATAATCATACATATCAAGAAAATTCAACTAACTCTACTCATACAGACATCCACCTTGTTTGCCCAATTTTAAATAGTAGAAGTATTTTCCACAATTAGTTTCATATCTGCTTCATAATTTTGTTCCATCATAGGCTTCTTCAGCTCCACGTAGGTGTAATTCATCATTTAATTTTTTGATGAGGAAGAAATTATAAACTTCCATGTTCATATAGGTGGAATTCATAAATACCTTTTTGGTGTAGAAGAAGGTATAAACTTCTGTTCATCATATATTTTTGTTTTTGTTTTACATTCACAACTTTTTTGTTTTGAAGGGGAAAGGCTTAACCCCTTATTCCGAGCTAAGGATCTAGATGCATGTAGGAGCAAGAATTAGGAGTTCACACAAGCATGGGTCATGCATCTATATGCTCATATCCATACAAGTCTACTCTCCTCTTTTGAATAGAATTTCAAAATCCTTTTGTTCTATCATATCACAACTAAAATTATAAAGCTTTGAAACACAAAATTCAAATATATGTATTCCTACTTTGTTCAAATAGTATCACTTCATAATTTGATAATCCTCATTCTAGATTTCTTAATTTTTTTTAAAATCATACATGCAAATGATATGCTTAATATATGTAAAAAACATGAAATAAATTTCATAGAAGAATAAAATCTAATTTCCTTTTGGCTTTTGCTTCAATCTTCAGACTTCAAAGTCATCATCCAATCTCAAATCATCTTCAAATTTGCCTTCAAATCATCTTCAATTCATGTTCAAGTAATTGGCAAAAGCATGCTAGAAAATCATTAGCTTTCTTCATTGATGTAAGAATAAATTTTTCATTCAATTCATATTCGTCAATTGAATTTAAGAGAAAGATATCATAGGTATGATTCATAATCAGTTCATTTTTTTCTTTTGAGTTTAAGAGTAAAATAAAGTATCCTTTTTATAAAACAAAAACAGAATTAAAATTCTCAGAGAAAATAATTACAACTTAGGGAAAACTTTTAGGGAAGGCAATGGTCTCCATTTTTTTGAAACATATGGAACTTTAAATATAGTAGAGAAATATTGTAAAGATAAATACCAACCATACAAACAATGGAGACAAAGAAATATCATAAATTATAGCATTCCATGATAATATTTCCATACAATCAAAATATCTTTCAACATTAACAACCTCTCTCGACATCTCATTATTTTCAATATAGTCATAATTACCCATTTGTGGATAAAAATCAAATCTCTCGAAACTTCCATTTTTATTATGAAAAGCTCCATATAGTTGAGTATAGTGATATATTTCAAGAGGATTTATTTCTTCATTTATTTTAATTTTTATTTGTAGAATATTAGAACTTGCATTGTCATAAGGTTGTGCATTCTGAGATCTTTCAATAGCATTAATTTCTTCATCATCATATTCTCTGGTTTCTTGAATAGGAGAAGATGAATTAAATAATTCAAATGCATTAACCTCATCATAATAATTCATTTCATTAGATTTCTCAATTTTATTTATTTCATCATTATTCATTGGAGGGAAAAGCAAATCATCATTTTGGTTCATAGTTTGATTGGAATAAGCAAAAATTGCATCAATACCAACATTTAAATAATCATTCCATGCATCATTGTTTTCATTCTCTTTATCATATGTTTGTTTGGTAATTTCATATTTTTTTCACTAACACACGTTTGGTCATCTAAGTCTAATTCGTCCTCATAGTAGCAATGCATTCCATGTACAAAACATTCTTCTTCAATATTAAGATCATTGATTTTTTGTTAAAGGTATTGAAAGCAATTTGCAAACTCATTCATTTATGTTAAAACAAAACTCCTTGTTCCCTCATTAAATTGTGTACGACATAATGTTTTCGAATACATAGAAAGTCGTTTTCTTAAGGCATCTTGTAGAAGTTCAAGAATTTCATATTGATGTTTACGATAATAAACCAATTGGTCATCACTATCCATTTTCTATGATGATTTTTGATGATAAAAACTCAAGGTCACATGTGTCAAAACCATATTGAATGCTTTCGTTAATAAATATAAGGAAATCATACACCTATTTTTGTAATGCTTCAAGAACCAAGGAAGTAATTTGTAAAGAAATAACATCCATTCTTCAATAAGTATTTATGATTTTCTTTGAGTGTGATATCCCTTTTTATGATTGAAATTTACGTATCCAGATATGAAAGATTAATTGAAAAAATTCCAATCATCAAGTTAAAGAATGCATACCTGTTTTGGCTTGAGGAAGAGGTTCAAAAGTTGTGCTCATGTGAAACTTGATACATTCTTTGTCAAATGATCAAATCCTAAGTATAACTTTTGCTAAACATATGATGTGTGTGTGGAATAGTTCAGTTCTTCAGTTATCAATGAAAGGGGTGGCGTGATGAAGATCGCCCACTTGCCAATCTTCATGGAGGCGCTCAGATAAAAAAGATTAGCCCTCGACACCCAGAAGATTGCAATGTTTTAAGAAACAACCACTGCTCCCAAGGATGTAGAAGCAACTACAACACTTGTCGATTCGTGTATATGCATATGCAAAGCAAAATTTGAAATGTATACCTGAGTTGCATTCATCACATCGGGTTCACAAATGTCGAGAAGAAGTAGACAGTTGGGGAATCAAGTTAACCGCCTTGTTCCACGGCGCACGTGGATGCTTGGAACAATCTCAGGTGCAATGGAGATTCAAAAAAGCAAATATAAACTTAGAAAAATAATCAGTTCAAAATCAAAGGTTTGTCATATAATGAAGAGCCCTGGAAATACTTGCCATGTAAGTTCCGAAGGTTTTAGCCATTCGAAGATATCATATTCATATTTCTTTCTTATGAATGCGAATCGGAGTTATACTTGCTTGTGAGATTATCCATTATAATTGAAAGTTAAATTCAAAAGCAAAATTCATATTTTATTATGTGTAGCACATATGGTTTCCCTTTCTATTAACACATAAGTGCAATTGCAAAGATTTATTTGATAAGAAAAACAAATTTTTCAAAGTCGTTTCGTGAATTCATTCGTGATATTCACAATGATTTTTTCTTGTTACCAAACGATATTGAATTGATCTTTTTCCTGCAACAATTGGTTCAGTCAAACTATAACAAACAACAAGAAATAAAATCGTTCATCAAATTTTCTTGGATGTATGCAACAACATAGATTGAACTAAGTACAATGTTCTATCATGAAGAAAAAGTAAATTAATAAATCTGTATATGAAAAAAGTAAATCAATAAACCTGTATATTAAGTATAGTCCAAAATCTCTCTCTCATAGCTCCTCAATTTTCATCACTTGTATTCAACGACTACAACAACTAAATCTTTGTGTGCATTTGAATCTCAACAGAAGAAACAGAATACATTATAATTGCAATGATTACATCACCTCAATATTTGTGCGTCTCTGAATCTCATAACGAACGATTACTGAGAATTGTGCTCCTTGCAGGCCTCCATCACAATTTGTGCATAATTGGGAAAAATACTTTGAGAATTGACCATCATATCTTTGGAGCAGAAGCTCAAGGAATTCATCAGATTTACAGGATATGTAGTCCTTAATCATAAATCTCTAGTTGCCGGATGATTTGCCTTCATCGTCAATATCTTTTCTTTGAATATATTTGCCAGTTAATTGCCACTAGTTGATCAAACATAGCACATCATTGGAGAGATGATGAAGACGGTAAGATAGTGTTGGGGGATTCTTGGGCAAGAAGGGATTTGAGTGTTTGTAGGAGAAAAGGGAAAGACAAGAAGAGAGATACACACTGGCAGCCTCTGTCGATTGATTATAAACAGAGCCTAGTTGAGAAATTGGGCGAGACGAAGGTTTGCACCTCATTCATGGGCACTTGGAAAAAGCGCTTATTCGTGGTGAGTGTGAAACTAGCCTTGGATGAAGGCACATGGGCATTTGGGCACCCACGGAGGGTGGGATAGGTCCAAATTTGGTCCATGTGTTGGAGTTTGAGGTTGATGGAAGTGCTTATGCATGAAAAGTGGGTCCAAGAGTTAGAAGGGTCCACAAGTGAGCATTGAGGACAATGCTCAGTCTAAGGGGGAAGGAATGTCACATAATCCTAGTAGGAGATGGTTGAACCACGCCTTAAGAGAGAGGATTAGGAAGTAATCCTCAACCATGGCTTTTGGGGCAAGTGGTTAGCCCATCACACTCCTAACCGGGAGGTTGTGAGTTCAATTCCCAACACACACCTTGCACCAAGCTTCCAATAAGGGGAGAGTTGGATACCTTCTGTCGACACGTGCATATCTTCAATGAGACCTTGGGTGAATAGCTTAACACTTCTCTGCACACTTCTTAGTCACTCTTCATGCACACCTTGCACTTCACTTCTCTGCGTCACACACTGTGTGTCTCTTTCACTTCTCTCTCTTACCTAGCTTAGACTATGCTCATCTTGCTTTTTCCAAGAATAGTCCTTGCCTTGATTTGAGTGTCGATTCACGTACGCTCTTAACTGCTAGAGTATCTTGGTGCTCACTTTGATGTCCCAAGATTGTCTCCACAAGTGGGCAGCCAACAAATCCCCATTTTGTCTTGTAGTGACTTTAGACTAAAACAAAAAAATTAATTGGGGGACCATACTTTCACTTCTGTGTACGCTGCCGCTTTAGATATCTTCACATTTTGCCTTTTAATTCTTCACTTGTGCACCTAAGAGAGGATTCACCTGAACCTTCCAAAACACTTTAAAAATACTTTGAACCTTAGGAAAATTACAGAAATACCACTGCAACCTACAACCAAATTTCTGCAATTTTACCCTTTGTGAACCAATTCATTGTGCACTACCTGTGCACTTTGACACCTGAACTTTGAACACTTTGAATTTGCCCATGTTGACTTTGACCTTCACATTGTTGAATTTGATTGCTTTGACTTTGACCCTTTTGACTTTGACTATGGTTGACTTTGACTGTGATTGACTTTGACTAATATGACTTTTATGGGCTCAACAATTTTCCACCACCTAATGTGCTCTCCATTCTGGAGAGCTACAACCAAAACTATGGAGTAATGTGAAGAAGTGGGATAGGGAGAAGTGGATAGAAGAGGGGAAAGGTGAAAATTAGGAGTAGTTTGAATTTTTTGGGGGTTGGGCAAAAAACAAAAATTCACAACGAGAGAGAGACTAACCTGCATACATGCCTATGAACAAAAGCAACCAGTAAACAACCATAGAAGGCAAAAATAACACACAAATAACACAGAACCAAAATTTCATATCTAAGAGCAGAAAAATACAATGAAAGTTTTGGCCAACAGTAAGTACATGAAGTGCCAATGTATGGCAGGGAAACTAAAAGGAGAACTAATGGCAATCCTAGGATCAGAGCCTCAACAACAAAAGGAGGCAAGGGCAAACAAAATGATGCAAGTGGAGACTGAAGGGGTAGGAACGCCTAGATCCTAAGGGAAAGATACTAGTGAGTAGGGTCTAGTTGATGCGCCAAATTTTGTTGGGGGATTCTTGCACAAGAAGGGATTTGAGTGTTTTTCTTTGGAACAATTACCATAGGAGAGAGCCACTTTGAATGCTCTACAGGGATGATAATTCCTGCATCTTCCATTTTTTGAATCTCCAAATAAACAACTTCAGCATATTTAGGATTCAACCTATAACTCTTACCTCTCACTGGTTTTGCTCCTTCAATGAGAGGGATTCTGTGCTCTCCATAACTAGATGGTACTCCTTCCAAATCCTTGTAGTGCTAAGCAAAGATGTCTGCAAATGACCTCATGAAAATTTTTACCTTTAACAGCACCTCCGGATGATTCCCTATCCATGTGGCTAGTAAAATAGGACGTGGCTGATCCTCATTGCCCAACTGAACCTCCTTCACTGGATGCCTATTTACAATGCTATCTGTAAGTCCTTCCTAAGTAGCATCCTTAGTTACATTGTCCCACATAGCTTCGGTATCATAAGCAGGAACATCTTGGATATCTATTTGCACTTCTTCCTCTTGAATCCATCCTGGAGGGATCTCATGAAGTGGTAATGAGTCCTCTTCTATATTCGTATTCTTACCTTTTAACTTTGAACCTTCCTTTTGGTTGCAATCCACAGAATTAGCTTCCTCTATATGGTTGTATAAAGGAGACTACTTTCGCCTTCTGTGGTCTTTTGCTGGCTCTCCCAGCCCAACTACTTGAATTTTTTCCTCTTTTTCTTCATATGCTTCCTCTCTACTTGAGTTTGGAAAAATCCCATAGCAGGCAGATGTGTCTTCTGTGTGAAGCCAAGCCAACATGTTTTCTTTTTCATATAAATTTGCTTCTTCAAATAGATCTGCCTCTGGTTTGTCCAACAATTCTTTCTCCATACAATTATCAATTATCTATATCATGTTGGTATTTCTCTGATTGTCTGGTCCTTCTTCTAAAATTATCTGTTGCAACTCTTTTCCCTTTTGCTTTACCCACATTGTGTCCTTGCCCTAGTCATGCAGCACATTGGCATGCCTTAACCAAGGTCTCCCAATTAACAGGGGGTAACTTCCTTCTACCTGTGGCAGCCTTAAAACAACAAAATCCAAGTTAAAGATGGTACCTTGTATCTTGACTGGGACTCTAAGGACCACTCCCATAGGCCTTACTATGCTTTGGTTTGCCAGTGTTACAGTGAAGTTTGTAGGTCTTGAACGGTGTAGTCCAATATTTTTCATGGTATGTTCAGGCATCAAGTTAATGCCAGAACCACTACCCACAATGACTCCTTGAAACTCATGACCTCTGATAGAGACTGTGAGCCGAGGGCTCTTGTAATCTGTGAGGGGTGCTTCCCCTACAATTTTTATGCATAATAGCAGCCTTTGCCACTAAACTTGTTGTGGAAGCCTCATCAATTATCTGCAAGAGTTATGACCTGAATTTCCCATCCATCTTTATTAAATAAAAAATACTAACCTTCTTTTTCATGGACTTGAGTAGTCATGAAGCTTCTGACTCCTTAAGATCATGGGCTCCAATGGACTTATCAAAATCCTCATGAGCCCTATTGAATGCATGCCTAATGGCATCACTGGTATATATGAGATCTCCTTTTCGCCTTGTCTTTGCACATGTGGTGGCCTTGTCTTCAGATGCCTCTTTGTAGTGTTAAGTCTTCCTCTTGCATCTCGAGCATTTCCCTTACTCTTCGGAGGACCATGGCTTAGACATGCAAAGGTCATCCACGATGCTGGAGAGATTTACTCTCCTCATTTGGCAAGACAAACAACTTATTCACATGGAGAATATGCAGATCAAAATATTATATCAACAAATCATCAGAAACTATCATGAATGATAGCTTGATTTAACCAAACCATGACTTTGATGGCATCTTTGAAAGTGATGCGCTTCAATTGATTGGAGGCATCAACTCTATTCCTTGAACCTCTCAAAACCATATGAACCCCCAACTTTTCGGTGTAAACCATATATTAGAAAGCAAAACACATAAACCATTAAATTAATATCAAAGAAACTCAAAACAAAACAAATGGCACACAAAAATATCATCATGGGTTGTTTTCTAGATCGACCAAAGAACTCTAAAAGTAGAGTTCATCAACGATAAAGATGTCCATAAAGTAACTCTTAAAAATAGAGTTCCTGAGCTACAAAATAGGGCAGCTGAATCCGAATTGAGGGGCCAACTCATGCTTTTTCCTGGCTACCGATTTTGAGTGATCGGATAAATTCTGACAACATTCTTAATCTACACTTGATTTGCTCACACCATGGCTTCAATAGCTCCGATTCATCCATACAATATGATTAACTCTGATACACTTCACTATTGTACCATGTCTTATGCATGCTCTGAATTCAAGGAGTTAACCTTCTTACTGCATCTGATCTCTTCCGACAATTGCCATGACTATCATCTGCGTTGAAATCTGACACACGATGTGTGCTGAAGCTCGGAGGTCAATCATTGATATTTCTAGCAGTTTACTGACCACAAGTGGGAGGAATCTATATGATCTGATCGAAAGCTAATCGGCATGATGATCTTCAGGTGGCATTTTTTTTTTCTTGTGATGATCAACTTTTGTTTGGATGCCACAATGTATATGCACTGACAAGGCAATAGATAGAGGATATTTTCTATGTTATCTGATGCGGGCGTAGAGAAATCATTGAACAATTTTCTTTTCACACTATCAAGTGGACACATGTCTGTAATCCGGGTTTACAACGACCATGATGAGGGAAACAAAAGCATGATCTGACGATATTCTAACAAAAATCTAATACTCTTTGATTGATATAAACTCTAGAAATTTTATATCTCAATCATCACACTATTTGTTGAGCCCATAGAAGTCATATTAGTCAAAGTCAACCACAATCAAAGTCAACTATAGTCAAAGTCAAAAGGATCAAAGTCAAAGAAGTCAAATTCAACAAGGTGAAGATCAAAGTCAACATAGGCAAAGTCAAAGTGTTCAAAGTTCAGGTGTCAAAGTGCACAAGTAGTGCACAATGAATTGGTTCACAAAGGGTAAAATTGCAAAAAGTTGGTTGCAGGTTGCAGTGGTATTTCTGTAATTTCCCTAAGGTTCAAAGTGTTTTTAAAGTGTTTTGGAAGGTTCAGGTGAACCCTCTCTTAGGTGCACAAGTGAAGAATTAAAAGGCAAAATGTGAAGGTATGTAAAGCGGCAACGTACACAGAAGTGAAAGTATGGCCCCCAATTAAATTTTTTGTTTTAGTCTAAAGTCACTACAGGACAAAAGAGGGATTTGTTGGTTGCCCACTTGTGGAGACAAACTTGAGACATCAAAGTGAGCATCAAGATACTTTGGCAGTTAGGAGCGTATGTGAATCGACACTCAAATCAAGGCAAGGACTATTCTTGGAAAAAGCAAGATGAGCATAGTCTAAGCTAGGCAAGAGAGAGAAGTGAAAGAGACACACAGTGTGCGATGCAGAGAAGTGAAGTGCAAGGTGTGCATGAAGAGTGACTAAGAAGTGTGCAGAGAAGTGTTAAGCTATTCACCCAAGGATCCCAAGGTCTCATTGAAGCTGTGCACGTGCCGACAGAAGGTGTCCAACCCTCCCCTTATTGGAAGCTTGGTGCAAGGTGTGCACAAGTGCAGGCTTGGAGAAGGTGGAGAGCGGGTGCAGAGAAGGCCGACAGCAACAAGATCCTTGGGTATTTGGTATTTTGTGATTTAGCAATCTATGGGATTTTGCACAGAAGCATTGGATTGTATTGTGTATCACCATTGTATTTGTCTTCTTATAATCAATCGACAGAGGCTTCCAGTGTGCATCTGTCTTCTTGTCTTTCCCTTTTCTCCTACAAACACTCAAATCCCTTCTTGTCCAAGAATCCCCCAACAAAATTTGGCACGCAGGTAGGACTCCAAGGAGATTTGAGCATAGGAAAAGCCAAGTGCAAAGAGTAGAAGAGTTCAAGTGCCAACAGTACTACTTCATTGGACTAAGAGGTAAATATTCTTATCAATTATCTCATACTAAGAGG
Organism: Ceratopteris richardii; assembly: GCA_020310875.1. Lineage (NCBI taxonomy): Eukaryota > Viridiplantae > Streptophyta > Polypodiopsida > Polypodiales > Pteridaceae > Ceratopteris > Ceratopteris richardii. The sequence continues at coordinate 191,517,207 of CM035418.1, read as the reverse complement.
GCTATGAATGGCTCATGACTGCAACCTGGTCCCAAACATTGAGGATCCCCTGCAAGGCTACAAGAAGGAAGGCTGTTAAAAGATCCTCCAATCCACTTTCGTCAACCTCATCAGTAAAGAGCATGGCAGGTTAGGTAGACTTGGAAACCCTACTATCAAGATTAAATATAAAATTTCCTTCTTTCAAAGGCTTAGTTCAGGAAGATCCAGACAAGCATATTAGAAGGTTTTTAGCACTATGCAAAAATAGAGGCTTAATGGGAAGAGAGGATGCCTTTTTGATACTCTTCCCTGCCACATTAGAAGGGCTAGAAGATAAATGGTTCAGCCAGTTTGCTGAGAACCATTTCACCACTTGGGACTTAATGAAAGATGCATTCAAAACTCAATTCCAACATGGAAATACTGAAGAGATCATCATAGAGGAATTAGAAAACTTGAGACTGGGTCCAGGTGAAAAGTTCCGAGAGTTTGTAACTAGGACCAAGGCACTAATGGCTAAGTTGCCAGATCCTTCGCATGATTTTTTATTAAGAAATGGTTGCTAAGCCATTTCTAGTGACCACACAATGTAAAATCAAGGAATTAGTGTTGCCCACAACCTCCATAGAGGAGTTCATCAACACAGCTACACGGCTGGAGTAGATAAGGCAATAGTATGGAGCAACTTCTTCTCAACTACCCTATTCTACAGAAATGGAGGATCCAGTAATCCAGCTAAGGAAAGAGCTGGAGGGCTCAAAAAGGGATAAGCCCCACAAAGAGGAGGAGAATGTTGTTACTCAGTTGAGGAGGGAGATTGAGGCATTGAAGCTCCAAAAGGAGGAGGAAACCCAAGCAGAGGAATTGGCTCAGCTGCGACAGGAGTTGTAGGAACTCAAAGGGGATGGCATCAAGAGTGGAATTTGGTGTACCATGTGGAGCAAGCAAGGTCTTATAGTAAGTGAATGTCCTCTGTTAAGTGTAACTTTTCAACTATGCAAGAAAGCTGGTCATGAGGCCCAGGAATGCCAATCAAGAGGAATTCCTACAACATATTGGACACAAGGAGGACCCCTACCACCAACAAATATGATGGTGGTTGCACCCAATCAAGGTAACAATTATAACCCCAGATAGAGGAATAACTTTGTAAATGGGCCTAGGAGGCCAATTATTTGTTTCAGATGTGGAGAATGTGGGCACTACCAAAGTAGGTGCACTCTACTAGAAAATGCCCCTCCTTGCAGGAACTACCTAGAGGCCAGAGACCACTATACTAATTGTTGTCCTAAGAACCAAGCATCTTCATTTGGGCCCCACATTCAAATGATTTCTATGTGTAAAGAAGAAATAATAGATCAAGTCAATGTGCCATCTCCATCTACCAGGGTGGTGCAGTTAGAAGAAATTGAAACTTTGTCGCCTATTTAGTCATTAGAGTATGTGGCCTCTAGTTCTCTAAATCAGCAATCTTTGGTGGCTTTATTTTTGCTCTGGTAAGAGCCCTTTTTGCTCTAGCAAGTGTCTTTTCTACTCTGATAGGCTTTTGCTCTTTACCTGATCCTTTGCTATTCTTGGCTCCTCTCGCTTCTGCCACCACATTGGAGTTGTTCACTCTAGATGAGCTGCTTCACTAGAATCAATCCTTTGTTATGAGCTAGCACCCTTGTTGTTCCTTGCCCTATATTCTTCTTCACGACACGTTGAGCCCTAGTACGTACTCTAAATGAGAAAATCTCTCTTAGTTGCACTATGTTTGCCACAAGCGACTGCAGCTATGTGATCCTCACAGGAAACAGTTCTATCGATATATGGAAAGAATTACTTACCTAGTTCGTGGTAGTGTGCTTGAGGTAATCCTTCATATAGTGATCTCTCAAGTCTCGACAAATAGTGCATGGCGGTGTAGTTTTTGGTAGGAGACATAGAGCTTGCACATGACTATGATCCTTGCACATGTAACACATTATGGGCCATCTAGGCCATCCTTGAATGTTGATGCCTGATCATTAGAATTGTCTATATGATAGCATTATTAGGTGGGATGCTCGGAACATTATCGAGGATAGGTCTTAGTGCCGCTGCCATTGGTTGAGTCATAGGAATCAAGGGCTTTAATGTCATTGCTACTTGCCCCCAATAAGAAGGTGGTTGTAGCTCTACCATCCCCTTTACGTAGAAGCAACTGTGAGCTGCATGTTCCCACTTGCCAGATAACTAGTAGATCACCTTGTTAGGGCATTCTGTTTGTAGGTGCCCCTGTTGCTGACACATCTTACACCAAAGGCTTGCCTTTGTCTCTCCCTCCCAGAGCTCTCCGATTTCTAGCTTCAGTTTTGCCATAGTATTCTCTTTTGTGCCCATACATCATTGTTGAACTAGGATATCACTCCATCGTGAAAAGCGGAGTTGTCGAGATGTATGAGGCTTGCTCAATCGTAGTAGCCATTGCAAAGAAGTCTTCTATTGGGGTATTTGGTGCTAACAAATCATAGATTTTATGCCTCATACTAAGCAAAAACACTTTCTCTAGCCACTTTATAATGAGGAGGAGATGTATATTAAGAATTCTTTCTAGTCATAGACGGGTTAAGCACTTCTAGATGGCTGAGTTACCAAGCCCTAGGTTGCACCATGCTGTGACAAAATTGTATAGCTTGTTCTGTAATTATATGGATCCAATAATGTTTTGTGTGGTTATTTTGTACTCGGCCAGGGGTGATAGATCGTGAATGCAATGTGCTAGGGTTTACAAGATGTAATATCACAAAAATCGGATAGGAATAATTCTCTTGACTTACTTGACGTGCACCTTTGAACCTAATTGGTGGTCTTGTTGCTTACGTGCATGTCACTTAATTCTTAAATGTGAATGAAACACTTGGAATGAAACTGAGCTCATCGAATTTACATGAAGATAGAACAATAAAAGATGCGAGATGCAAATATATTAACTGTCGAACACAAATTATAGAAATAGAGATCAAAATAATTCTTGTCTTCTAAAATTTTCTCAAAACCTATCTGTCTTGGAGGCATTGGATCTCCCATTAGAAGTAACCATTTTGAGTGAAATGACTTGCGTTATCAAGGTTTAGTTTATGTGTACAAAAACTCTCGGGTCTAGTCCCACAAAGTTTGGAGAATTGATTGTTTGAGGGAATAGTGGTGTTTTGAGTGTGGCTGTGAGGCGACCTCTGCTTCGAGGCTACACAAGGAGATTGTTTCTTCTCCCATCATCTCTTCTATACATCAAGTTACACTTGAAGAGACTTTTATAGGTATATAGCCAAACTTATCGCATATGAAAGTATGCGACTGTATTGCATATGGACATAATCCACATGAGTTGAGGACAATCCAAAAGTAGAAAAATGTATTTTGATTGGGTATTCCCTTGAGAAAACAAAATATAAATGTTACAAGCTAGTCACATGACAAGTAAAGGTAAGCACAAATGTGGTGTTTGATGTAATGTCAAGCTTCTATGAAGATACTTTTATCCTACAAATATTCATCAAAATATTTGGAGACTTATTCTCCCCCTCCATCATGTCTAAGCCTCTTCAATGACTTGCCTATGCAGGTCTCTACATGTGCGAAATACGTTTTGAAGCAATCAAAAACTTCAATTTTGTTTTCAATTTTGTTTTGATTGGGTATTCCCTTGAGAAAAAGAAATATAAATGTTACAAGCTAGTCACATGACAAGTGAAGCTAAGCACAAATGTGGTGTTTGATGGAATGTCAAGCTTCTATGAAGCTGCCAAAGAAGGAGTTAATCTTGACTCAAATGATAAAGGAAATTTTGAGAACTGAAGTGCAAAATCTGAAGTTCTGAGAGGACCTAATATGTCACCAAAGCAATAGTTACAGCTCAAACCTACGGATATGAAGATTGCATGGAAATTTCACTCCAATAAATTCATTGACTATGTCTAAGAAAGATTAAGAGAAGGTTTTTGCTAGTAATAAAACATCTAAAAGTTTTGAAGGCATTGATGGAGAATCAATCGATTCAAAAAGAGCGTTGATGAGTAGCTTGAATTGCCCTCTGTGAAGACTCTAGAAGTAAGAAATTCAGATGTAGATGATACAACAAGAAGAAGTGACCCAAGACTAGCATGATTTGGGAGAATGTAGAATTCAATGCAATGATTAACATGTGATAGTTACATGGCTTATCATTATGCCTACATAACCAAGGTAATACAAGATGTGTAACCTTCTTGTTTTGAAGGTAAAATTGGAAATATAGATTGGGAGAAAGCTATGGATGAGGAGATGGTTTCACTTTATTGAAATGAAATAGGGAAGCTGGTTTCATTGTCGTAAGAAAAAAACCCAGAGGTTGCAAGTGGTTTTACAAGTTAAAGAATAATGTTGATGGTAGCATAGGAAAGTATAAAGGATGCTTGGTAGCAAAAGGATATACACAGACATATGGCATTGATTATCAGGAAACTTTCAGCCTTCTAGCTAAAATGGCTATTAGAGCACTTGTTGCATTGGCTACAACAAAAGGATGGATTTTGCATCAGATGGATGTGAAGAATGCTTTCTTTCTTGGTGCATTCTAGGAAGAAGTATAAATGGACCAAGCACAAGGATGTAAGGATTCAAAGCATCCAAGATATGTTTGTAGGTTAGAAAAGGCTTTGTATGGGCTTGGAAACCCCCTCTTTGTCTGGCATGCAAGGATTGCATATTATTTAACCTACATTGGAATTTTTATGTGTGATGCAGATTATTCATCATACACAAGGAAGGGTGATGTTGGAATCATTGTGGCTATTTATGCTGATGGCTTGATTTTTGGTGGTGATAATGAAGAAAGAATTAAACATGTAAAGAAACTTTTTATACAAGAATTTAACACGAAAGCTCCTCGTGTGTTGCACTATTTTTGGGCATTGATTTCATACATACAAAAATAGGTATATGGATGTCCGAAAGGTAATATGCCTACAAAAGTATGGATCGGCTACTTGTAAGCCAATTTCTATGCCATTAGTTTAGAATTTGAAGTTAAATACTACATGAGATGAAGCATTGCAAAATGCTACTATGTACATGAGAATTGTGGGAAGTTTGATATATCTCACAATTATAGGACCTTATCTAAGTTACACTACAGGAATTCAAATTCAAATTATTTAGGTTTCAAGGAAACCACATTTAGATGCTTTGAGACACACTCTACATTATGTTAGTGCTACTTTGGATTATGCATTGTTTTATGAAGCTGGTGCATAATTGCAAATTCATGGATACACGATCTCCTAGTGGCTCTCTATTCTCATTTGGGAGTGCAACTATTACATGGAGCAATAAGAAGCAACCCATTGTTGCTTTGTTGATTATAGGGGCTGAGTATAGAGGTGCTGTAGTGGCATCATGTGAAGCATCATGGATAGAGATTTTACTTGTAGATTTATGTGTGGAGGTACACAAGCCTATCATCATTTTTTGTGATAATCTTAGTAGCATCTAGTTAGCATAAAATCCTTTTTTTTTCAGGTAGAAAAAATCATATCAAGGTACATTATCAATTCATCAAATAAAAGGTATTCGTAGGTGATATTGATCTTTTTTATGTGAGTATGCATGAACATGTTGCTAATATTTTTACTAAAGCACTTGTAGCAAAAAATTTAAAGAAGTTCTAGAAGATGCTTGTATCATAGGACATGACGTTGAGCTTGAGGGGGAGTGTTGAGATATCATGCTCAACATGTGATGATTGAGGATGACATATACCACTTTTTCATCTCTCTTAGATGTAGTGATTATGTCAATATATGTCAGGGACATGTTTAGGAATTTGTACCACATTTGTCAACCGAAAGTTATGGCACATCTGTTTTCTTGCAAACTCATGCATTCATGGAAATTATGGTTTTCTTTATGTTACATCATTTATATATTTTAGCAGTTGTATTGTTGTATTAGGTCATTCTTATATATTCTCTTTATGCAATAGAAGAAGAAGAAGAAGAAGAAGAAGAAGAAGAAGAAGATTATTCTTCATTGCCTCAATCTGTGTGTGATACTCTCGCTATATGTGAGAGTATGTCAGAGCTTACCTATCTCCTTTCTCTTGACAGAGAGAGAGATGGGCACAAATAGAAAGAGAGTGAGAGAGAGTATACCACAACAACAGGAGAAGTAATTGAAGTGTTTCAATGGCGATGCACCACAGTACGCTCTCCTTCTCGAGAGCTCCACGACGATATGCTCGGAGTAGAAAACCGAGCTCCTGAGGCCGCACACGGTACTCTGCACAGAGGCTGTAGAATACGCAGAAAACACAATACACAGGAAGCATGAATGTGACTGCGTAAGATCAAGAATCAAGTAACCCCCATCAAGTGACAACAGTGTCGAAAGCTATCATGTGGTAGAGCTTTAGTCAAAGCATCTATAGCATTATCTCGAGTGTGAACCTTCTCAAGAATAATGCTCTCAGTGGCTAAGCAATCTCTAATGAAGTGATACCTCACCTCAATGTGCTTGGTCTTTGCATGATAGACTGGATTCTTAGCCAAAGCAATGGCACTCTGACTATCACTGAGCAAGTGAGGTACATGCTGAGGTAAACCCATATCACAAGCAAGACGAGAAAGCCACAATGCTTCCTTACATGCCTCACTTGCTGCAACATACTCTGCTTCTGTGGTGGAAACAACTGTACATTCTTGAAGACGAGATCTCCAAGAGATAGCACCTCCAACAAAATGAAAAATGTACCCTGATGTAGACTTACGATTGTCTACACAACCAGCATAGTCAGAATCTGTGTAACCAATAATGGATGCTTTCCCTCTACCTAAGCATAGACACTTGTCCTTAGTGCCACTCAGATATCTCAAAATCATTTTGACCGCTTCCCAATGTTTCTTGCCAGGATTAGATATATATCTGCTCACAACTCCCACTGCAAATGCAATGTCTGGTCTCGTAGCTACCATAACATACATGAGACTACCAACAGTAGACAGATAGGGAATTTTGGTCATGAATTCCTTTTCCTCATCTGATTTGGGGCAGTCATCCTTGCTCAATTTCACATATGTGGGTAAAGGTGTACTCAATGCCTTTCCACCTTGCATATTGAATCGGTGAAGTACTTTGGATATGTACTCACTTTGAGACAAGTATATGCATATTTTACTCCTATCACGAGTAATGCGCATGCCAAGAATATGTTTGGCATCCCCCAAATCCTTCATATCAAATGTCTGACTCAACTTCTTTTTGAGAAGTGACAAATCATAAGAGGACTTCCCACCAATCAACATATCATCGACGTAAAGTATCAAGCATATCAAGCTGCCATCAGAACATCTCTTTGTGTAGAGACAATGATCCTCATTGCTCCGAGAATAGCCTTGGGACTTCATAAAAGCATCAAAATTTTGGTACCATTGTCTAGGAGACTGTTTAAGTCCATACAAGCTCTTCTTGAGCTTACAAACTAGACTTTCCTTGCCAGGAACTACATAACCCTCTGGTTGTTCCATATAGATCTCATCTATAAGATCTCCATGCAAGAAAGCTGTTTTCACATCCATTTGGACTAGCTCTAAGTCCTCCATTGCAACGAATCCAAGCAACATGCGCAAAGTAGTCATCTTGACCACTAGAGAGAAGATTTCCTCAAAATCAACACCATGTTGTTGCTTAAAACCCTTTGCAACAAGTCGTGCTTTATATTTTGGAGAAGCACTATCTGATGTGAATTTCAGCTTATATACCCATTTACATGGTAAAGCTTTTCTGCCCTTTGGCAAAGGTACTAAGTCCCAAGTACCATTCTTGTGAATAGAATCCAACTCACTCTTCATGGCACGCTCCCACTTGACATGATCTATTTGCATAGCCTCTTTGTAGCAAGAAGGCTCACCGGCATCTGTTAGCATAACAAAATCTAAACCTGGAACATATCTATCAGGTGGATATGAGACACGTGCAAAACGTCTCAATGGTTGCTGAACAAGAACATGTGCAGACTGATCTGAATGGACATTCTCTTGAACATCCCTATGTGCAGCATTTTTATGCATGCTAACCGGAGGACTAGTATCCTCAAACACCACTCTTCTCACTTCAACCTCCTTAATGGGTTGTTTATGCATCTTAGACTCATTAAAAATGACATCACTACTTCTGATCACTGACCGTGTTTCAGGATCCCATAAGCGATATCCAAATTGTCCTTCTCGACCATATCCAAGAAAAATGCATTTCTTTGACTTATGGTCCAACTTTTGTCTAAGATTCTTGGGTATATGAACATATGCTTCACACCCAAAAACTCGAAGATGATCATAATATGGTGGTTTCCCTATCCATAACTCTTGTGCCACTTTCAGAACTTTTGTAGTACTAGGTGAAAGGTTAATCACATGAACTGCAATCAATACTGCTTCTGCCCAAAAACCTTGTGAGAGGTTTGCATGATGCAACATAGAGACTACTCTATCTTGAATAGTTCTATTCATCCTCTCAGCTACACCATTCTATACTGGTACCATTGTCTAGGAGACTGTTTAAGTCCATACAAGCTCTTCTTGAGCTTATAGACTAGACTTTCCTTGCCAGGAACTACATAACCCTCTGGTTGTTCCATATAGATCTCATGTGTAAGATCTCCATGCAAGAAAGTTGTTTTCGCATCCATTTGGACTAGCTCTAAGTCCTCCATTGCAACGAATCCAAACAACATGCGCAAAGTAGTCATCTTGACCACGGGAGAGAAGATTTCCTCAAAATCAACACCATGTTGTTGTTTAAAACCCTTTGCAACAAGTCGTTCTTTATATTTTGGAGAAGCACTATCTGATGTGAATTTCAGCTTATATACCCATTTACATGGTAAAGCTTTTCTGCCCTTTGGCAAAGGTACTAAGTCCCAAGTACCATTCTTGTGAATAGAATCCAACTCACTCTTCATGGCACGCTCCCACTTGACATGATCCTCTGTCTGCATAGCCTCTTTGTAGCAAGAAGGCTCACTGACATCTTTTAGCATAACAAAATTTAAACCTGGAACATATCTATCAAGTGGATATGAGACACGTGCAGAACGTCTCAATGGTTGCTGAACAGGAACATGTGCAGACTGATCTGAATGGACATTCTCTTGAACATCCCTATGTGCAGCATTTTTATGCATGCTAACCGGAGGACTAGTATCCTCAAACACCACTCTTCTCACTTCAACCTCCTTAATGGGTTGTTTATGCATCTTAGACTCATTAAAAATGACATCACTACTTCTGATCACTAACCGTGTTTCAGGATCCCATAAGCGATATCCAAATTGTCCTTCTCGACCATATCCAAGAAAAATGCATTTCTTTGACTTATGGTCCAACTTTTGTCTAAGATTCTTGGGTATATGAACATATGCCTCACACCCAAAAACTCGAAGATGATTATAATATGGTGGTTTCCCTATCCATAACTCTTGTGCCACTTTCAGACCTTTTGCAGTACTAGGTGAAAGGTTAATCACATGAACTGCAATCAATACTGCTTCTGCCCAAAAACCTTGTGAGAGGTTTGCATGATGCAACATAGAGACTACTCTATCTTGAATAGTTCTATTCATCCTCTCAGCTACACCATTCTGTACTGGTACCATTGTCTAGGAGACTGTTTAAGTCCATACAAGCTCTTCTTGAGCTTATAGACTAGACTTTCCATGCCAGGAACTACATAACCCTCTAGTTGCTCCATATAGACCTCATGTGTAAGATCTCCATGCAAGAAAGCTGTTTTCACATCCATTTGGACTAGCTCTAAGTCCTCCATTGCAATGAATCCAAGCAACATGCGCAAAGTAGTCATCTTGACCACTGGAGAGAAGATTTCCTCAAAATCAACACCATGTTGTTGCTTAAAACCCTTTGCAACAAGTCGTGCTTTATATTTTGGAGAAGCACTATCTGATGTGAATTTCAGCTTATATACCCATTTACATGGTAAAGCTTTTCTGCCCTTTGGCAAAGGTACTAAGTCCCAAGTACCATTCTTGTGAATAGAATCCAACTCACTCTTCATGGCACGCTCCCACTTGACATGATCCTCTGTCTGCATAGCCTCTTTGTAGCAAGAAGGCTCACCGACATCTGTTAGCATAAAAAAATCTAAACCTGGAACATATCTATCAGGTGGATATGAGACACGTGCAGAACGTCTCAATGGTTGCTGAACAGGAACATGTGCAAACTGATCTGAATGGACATTCTCTTGAACATCCCTATGTGCAGCATTTTTATGCATGCTAACCGGAGGACTAGTATCCTCAAGCACACTCTTCTCACTTCAACCTCCTTAATGGGTTGTTTATGCGTCTTAGACTCATAAAAAATGACATCACTACTTCTGATCACTGACCGTGTTTCAGGATCCCATAAGCGATATCCAAATTGTCCTTCTCAACCATATCCAAGAAAAATGCATTTCTTTGACTTATGGTCCAACTTTTGTCTAAGATTCTTGGGAATATGAACATATGCTTCACACCCAAAAACTCGAAGATGATCATAATATGGTGGTTTCCCTATCCATAACTCTTGTGCCACTTCCAGACCTTTTGCAGTACTAGGTGAAAGGTTAATCACATGAACTGCAGTCAATACTGCTTCTGCCCAAAAACCTTGTGAGAGGTTTTCATGATGCAACATAGAGACTACTCTATCTTGAATAGTTCTATTCATCCTCTCAGCTACACCATTCTGTACTGGGGTATAAGGAGCTGTAAACTCTCTACGAATCCCTCTAGACTGACAGAAAAGGCTGAATTCATGTGAGGTATACTCACCCCCATTATCTGAACGTAAAGCCTTAAGCATTAGGAAAAAAAGTGAACCCTGCATGGGCCTTGTAAGGATTCCTAATTTTTAGGGATTAAGCTTAATCTTGTACTTTGTTAAGGGGACAAAGTGCATTTAATAGAGCACTTTTTGGTAGGCTGAAGTAGGCTTTTTTTTAGGCTGAGCTAGGACCTTCTCTCTCTTCTGCACATAGAGAGAGAGAAAAACCACTTTCCACCTCATCAAATCCGTCCATCTTTATGAATAAAAGAATGAGTTTTCTGAAAAAGTCTCTTTTTCAGCTATTCTTTATTCAAAATGGCCCATACTTTTATGTATATGTCAGAACTTAATTTTTTTAGACTTATTTTTATAAAAAATACTTAAAAAACATACTTTTCAAAATCCCTCCAAAAGTTAAGTGCCACATCATCAAACTCGTAACTTTGGTTGCCCCAAAACATGAATTTTTGAAAAAAAACTCATTTTCCCTCTAACATACTGAAAAAAGTCATTTTGACCTATCCACATACCAAAACACACTTTTTTTCTTGCACATAGCTACTGTACTAGCCATTCCAGCCATCTGTGTGCTTCTTCCCATTCGGTGCTGGAGTTTTGGAACATCATGGTGCTCACATGTATTACAAACATGACACCAGCACCAGCGCGTGCTCCTCACTCAAAGAGTGTACATGTTCGTGTTCCTACATAATTTGCACCAACAACTAGAGGTAGCAATGACATAGATTCTCAAAATGCACGACGTGCAGCTGGAGAGAAGAATATTGATCTTTGGGTCCATGGTGCTTTGTATCCCTTGGATCCAATGGCTAATGTTCATCCTAGATTCCATACTATCTCCACATTTCTACAATTCCTTGGTTCCGGTGAAGATGGACTCCTAGGCTATTGCAAGCGATTGTCTAACCATTCTACATCTATAGCAAATTATTGGATGCAACAATGTCATCACAACCATTTCAAGATACACAGTTTAGAGAGTGCTATACACACTTTAGAAAGTGCTATCAAATCTTTGGATGAGCACAATAATAGTCTCAAACAAGATGTGGAAGAAAAGGAGAGCACAATTACAAAGTTGAAAGCCAATCTTACACAACTAAAAGAGACTCCACTTGGGATGAGATTTAGGAAACGACCATTATCATCCTTTCAAGCTCTTTCAACTGGTGGTGGAGCACGGAAGCGACGTGTTTACGCACTTAGGTATGTATTTCCTTTGTTTAGTTATGTTAAAAGACTTTTAGATTGAGATTCTTATTGTGCATGTCATTTGTTGAAGATGCGAGTGTTTCCTCAACAATGGAGGATCAATTGAAGTTTCTGAATTCTTGTCTTAGCAACAAACATGTGCTTATGATCTTGGAGTCACCAATAGGAAATCACATCAAAACCCAAGTGATTAAAGATTTTGCAGGCAACTTAGAAGATATTATTAGTCCTAGTGAGGTACAGATGGTATGTGATGAAGCAGGTGTTAGTACTAGAGCGTACACTGCATTGTACAATCTTTTGAAGGAGGCTCTACAAAACAAAGGTATTTTCCAGAGCATTTTTCCATGCCCTTACAAGGTATCTGTGAGGAAGAAGATAACCAATGAGGATGTAGCCAATACTCTTGGCAATTACCTGCATATAGAAGATGTTATGCCTGCATCCATTTATCATTCATCTACATCAAAGAAAGAGTTGAAAAACACATCTAGACAGGGATTCATCTACACAAAGTACAACAACATATTTGTCAATTTGGAGAGGCTCCAAAAGGAAATGGTTAAATTTTACAAATCCACACTTCAAGGTATATCCATTGTTTTGATAATGACATTCATAGTATTTTTAATAATATAATGTTTGTTATTTGATGTAGATTGTGGTTCCAAACTCAAGTTTGTATTGAAGCTAGACGAATGTCAAATCATAAAGGGACGCCGTCTGGAGAGACTTAGTGTGACACTCATGAACGAAGCTATGGCCCATGCTATTATTGATGATAGTGAAGAATCTACCCATCACTTTACATATAGTGTCCAATCAGAGAAAGATATATGGTGGTTAGGTGCTATTGAAGTACCTAAAGAATCCAATGATGTTCTTACATGGATTTTCAATAGGATCCCATGGATCACAGAGGTGATAACTTCTCAAATTCATGGTGCCAAAATCAATGTAGAAAGCCTTGGTGATTTTGAAGTAGAGTGGCACTTAGGTGGAGACTTAAAGACTATCAAATGCATGTTAGGGTGCAAACAAGGTGCATCTACTCTCTATCCTTGTCCATATTGTACACGAGGTTATAAACGAACAAAGAGAAAACAAAACAACATAGATGATTTAGTTGATGACACAGATGCAACTCCATCTGCTGAATGGGATACACCTTTAATGAGGTGTCCCATGTTAGGTACACCTAATCGTGACATGTCAGATAAGGATTGGAATCCCATTATTCCATTCCCTTTAGTCAATGTCCACTTTTGCACCTTGCATGCCTTCATGAGAATTTTTGATAGACTATTGAAGCTCCATATAGAATACGCATTTGCCATGAAGCCAGTTGATAAATCTATTCAAGCTATAAAGAAATTGGAGGAACTTCTTAATTCAATTGGTTGTCATGGTGGAAATGTAACCCTAGTTGTTAAGAAAGTTGGAGAATCTCAAGATAGCTTGCAACAAGTGTCAATGACAGGGAATAAAGCAAGACATTTTTTTAGAAGAGGTACTAGCACTCAAAATAATGAACGTTATGAGCTGTGGAAAGACCTATGCATGATCACAACAGACAATGACTCTCAAGTTGATCTTTGTAATAAGAGAAAGAAAGTTTGGTCGAGCTTTGATAAGGTTGTAGGCTTAATGGGTCTGACTAGGTCTAGTGCTATTCAACGTCAAATGTTTCAAGAAACATTAGTGGAGTTCACCAAGTGTTTCATTCAATGTTGGGGAGAGAGCAATATAACACACTACATTGTAAGTGTAATCTTCTTCTACAAGTGTTCATTGCACTTACCTTTTTCCAATGTACTTAACAATTTTTAGCATATTTTGTTTGCACATGGAGCTTTTTTCATGCATCGATATGGGTCATTAGAGATTTTCAGTACCCAAGGAATGGAAAAGTCACACTACAAAGCGAGGGGTGTCTACTTCAAAAACACCCGACATGGTGGTGGCCCAATGCAATCAAACTACATGGAGGAGATGTTTAATTGGTTTTACCGCACTACATTCTCGAGAAAGTTTTTTGTGGAACGACTTAGGGATTCAAAATTGGCAAAACTTGCAAGAAAGATGCAACACAACATTGCCAGTGAGAAATGGAAGTCATCGTTAGGTCCTCTTCATCATGCTCAGTGGCGTGCAAGGAGACAACGAGAAGGCTCAGCTTGGAAGTAAAGTGAATTCGCTATTTCCCATTATGTGGTAATACATATGATTATTGTAATCTTGATTTCAATGTGTTATTATTATTTAATATATAATATTCTGTATGGTTTTAAACAGGTTTTGTCCGTTCTAGTATGAACAAACAGTTTTTTAAAAAACTCTATAAATAGAGAGAACTCACTTCATTTCACACTTTTTGCAACTCAAGAGAATGGCACGCACCAAGCAAACTGCAAGGAAAGATCGCGCCTTCTTTCCTAGCCCTCATCTAGGGACACAACGCCCACCATGGTTGCAACCCCCCCAAAGGCCTCGAAGTGGTTCCCAGAGCACATCTGTGCCTGTGTCACACAATGGCACACCACCTGGGAGCAATTTAGTGCGAGAAAATGAAGTTTCCAATAGACAAGATTATTATACTCCAGGACGATCAGAGGCCATTTCAGATGATGAGCCACCAACAAGGACACCCATCAAATCAAGACCCAAACAGAAGTTGATCAGAAGGAGTGTACCAGAGAGCGACGAAGAGTCATCCCCATATGAGGAAAGCAACAATCAACCACCATGGAATGATATGCAAATACCAACGAGCCATAGGGTGACACATGGAGGTAAGACACTTCCACAAGGACAAGGGCAAATACCAACAGAGGAGGAAAGAGAGCAAAGTCAACAACCACATCAACAACAAAATGTGCAAGATGAAGCTGGGCCCTCACATCGTGTACATCGGAGAAAAAAAAACTATCAACCTCGACGTCGACCTCAACGCCAGCCAAACATACCTCCCAACCCAAGAGCTCCACAAAGACGAAGGAAGCACTGCAGGGCTTTTGCAGAGATACGACACTACCAAAAGTCCGTTGAACTACTCATACCACGAAGAGCTTTTGCAAGGGTAGTGAAAGAGGAACTACAAAGCTACCAAACAGGTCTAAGAATACAAGGGATAGCACTTGAAGCACTTCAAGAGGCAGTTGAGGCCTACCTCATCTCCATGCTTGAGGACTCTAACCTCTGTGCTATCCATGCCAAGAGAGTAACCATACAACCGAAGGACATTCAGCTAGCAAGAAGAATTAGAGGAAATAACCCATGATGTGTATATTATACCCTATGATAGGCTACTTTGCGATGTAATACAATGGATAATATAAAATTTTGTTTTGACTTATATTCTTTGTCTCTTTTTTCTCTCTCACTCTCTCTCTCTCTCTCTTTCAGTCAGTTATATATGGATTCAGTTAAACATGCATGCACTTGCCTATTGTTTTATGACTAGATATGTTCCTTTTCTACATACTGGTGTGCAACATGTCTTTTTAATACCAAAAAACCCCCAGCCATAGAAACGCGGGATTCAGCCCTGCAAAATTTTTGCAGGGCTGAATCCCGCGTTTCTGTGGCTGGGGTTTTTTTTGCAATATTTGGTCTTTGGTAAGCATAAGACATATGGTAGAGATGCAAGGGTCTAGGTATTAAGAGGTTATACCCTATAGGAATTGAGATCTTTAGCTACTAAAGGCTGAGTTTATACCCTACTGAAAACTTCTGGTCCTGATAATACCAAAACCAATTGAAAATCTGAAATTACATAGTTTCCTATGTATTGTAGCACCTAAAAACACTACATAAGGCCAAAAAAGCCCCAGCCACAGAAACGCGGGAAACAGCCGTGCAAAAATTTTGCAGGGCTGTTTCCCGCGTTTCTGTGGCTGGGGCTTTTTTGGCCTTTTTTAAGCATATAATCATACAGAGGACCAAAGCAAAATACAAAGACCCCCAATTAGATACAATTTGTGGAGAGAAGATAAGTTCAATTTTTTAGCACATTCATAAACAGAACTAGACAAATGATGAAAACAAAAGCTTGTATTATCAAGACATTACATCATTTCTCAGCTGCCTTCAATTTCTCCACAACTTTCTTTCTCCTTTGGAGAGATTGAGGCAGCTGGTAAGTCAATACAGATCTTGATATTACATGGGGGTCTTGCATTCCAAGACTCATGGCGATACCTATTTGCCCTAATACTTTCCCTCTAAAATTAAGTCCTAAAGTAGTTACAACTAAGGATTTCCTAACCAAAATGACATAATTAGTGCCTTGGGTAATTGTACATAAACACAAAATCTTGCTAAGGGCCTTCAAGCACCAAGTGATGAAGTGCCCATCGGGACTGTAGTCTTTGTGTATGATAACAAAATCATCCTTTGGCAACTTTCCGATGTAGTTTGCCAAGGATGCACCACTCCCACGAGAAGCTCGATCCCCACCAGACCTTGCTGCGAACTTGTCGAGCTCAATTGCTTCCTGTTAAGAACAAATGAGAATTCAAGCTCTTACAATGTTAACTTAAAATTATCGATTTATTTAATTCAATTACCACTTACATCATGAAGCTTGTCTTCTTCCTCCCCTCTTCCAGGGGCATCAAGATCAATGCTAGAGTGGGCCATGCCACTCTGCTCTGCTACATGGGATGTAGGAATTTTTTGCTTCAGTATCCTCTCCTGTGCTGCACTGAACTCCTCCTCTGTAGTAGAATTGTTGTCATCATTTAAAATATCAGCACACACCATTGATATGGTGTCTGCCACAGAATCCCCAAGTGGGATGGACTTCTTTTCAAGTATGTCAGATGTGTTGTCAAGTGGAACATCTGACATTGTGGAGAAAATACTCAAGCGTTCATCTAGACGTAGACCGAATGCCTTCTCAATGTCATGGAGTAAAATAAATTCCTCTCCATCCACAACGATGCAGGAGAGATATTCAAGTTCCACCTCTGGTAATGTGGGCTCAGAGGGGTTGAGATTTGAAGGGGGGGCCTCCTCCATGCTTGATTGCACATGTAGTTTATCCTCAACACCACCAGGGAATTCTTGGTGGATTGTAATGCTTTCTTTGGAAAAATTTATGGCCTCTGGTTGAGGCTCATTCTTCTCCTTAACAAAACCCCCAGTGGCAAGGTTGGGGAAACTCAACAGGTGTAGGTTCCGGCTCCTCATTAATAATAAAATATGTTGTTGCAGTGTAGGATAGGTACTTTGTACCCATCCTCTTCTTTTTGTTAAGTTTTTTTACTAATGGCACAGAGTCATCTAGTAAGTGCCCAACAGTTTCCGCAATTGCCATGAAGCGCTTAAGGCGCTTCATGAAGGCTTCATCGCCTCTATGTATGTAGAGTAGAAGGTCACATGGAACCCATTTACCCTCATAAGGCGGTATTTCTATAGAAAAACGCAAGATGTAGTACTCAAGGAACTCTATGATTTCCTTGAGCACATCAGAGTTCAGTTGAATTGTTTTGTCTAGATCAGGGACCCTAGACAGTAGGTCATACAAGTGGTTCTGACCTTTGAACTCAGTTGATTCCAAGAACTCATTGAAGAGTTCACGTGGACGTTTGAGTTGCAGGGTACTGGAGGATGCGGCAGCCATTGCGCGTGATGCTAGCTTGTGTGCGTACTCTGCTAGTGATTGTAGCTCTTCTTGGTTGCAAAAGTGAGAAATGAGAGAATAAGTGTTGCTTTTATAGTAGTTTCAAAATTTTAAAGTGAGTGGGACCCATTTTAAAACTAAAACTGATACCTTCAAATAAAACAATCATGCACAGAACTCTCAGAAAAAAAACTTTTGCTCATAAAAAGATTGAACAGAATCATTAACCAGAATAAGATACACGACAACACAATAGAAAAAAAAAAATTCTCAGAACTTTAAAATTATAATAAATTGCCATTGGAAAAACCAAAGATTTGGCAAATTGTACATCATATTGAGATCAAAAAATTTTACATGCTACATGTCTTGCATGTTAAATACATTGTTGCAGATGTAGGATTATAAATGGAACATAGGTGTGTGTACACTGTAGCACTCAAATAGTCCTTGAGCTATGACAATGAAAGTTGCGTTCCATCCACACTCCATTCAAGGAGGACTTTAATTTTATCCTCCAACCTCTTACCAATCTGCAGACAAATAGAAAACTTTAAATGAACATATTTGAGTGTAAGAATTTGTATAAACAAAAGAAGAAATACCATATGCTACTTACCTTATGCCCTTGTATTCTGAACTTTGATTGATCCAGATCCTCAAATCCCATGATTACTAGATGTTCTCTCACGTTGGCAAGAGTCCAATGATGATTTACTGAAATAACTTCCATTTCATTGTTGGGTAGATTTATCTTAATTTCAAATGAAATTAAAACACCCTCAGAACTTTGTAATGGTATCCATTCACCAAGTTTACACATCCAACGATCATAATAGAATCTAATGTACAATGAAGTACGATGTTTCAAGTATCGAAATCCTATGCCTCTTGCATCAATTTTACAAATGTATCTATCCCCTTTGGTGCATCCTTCTACAAGTCCCCATTTTTCACCTAGCAAACACTCTACCTGCTCATACGTGATATCTTTTAACATGAACATTGTTGACGTCTCTAGAATTGTGAATATCTGAAATAAATGTACAAAACAATGAACAGGAACACACCAATGTAATCCTATAGATCTTGAAACTCTTGTAAATTTCAAAGAGTTGTGTATGTCCATCACCATCTTATGCTTCAAAGATGTTAATGTCCATACATCAGGTTGCGGCCACTCAAGCTTTAAGAGAGAATCTACCTTAATCATCTCTAACTTGCCAAAATCATTTGATGAAGAGGGTACAACATATGTATGTGTGTAAAAGAAAACTCTCTCACATAATAGCTGAGCAGGACGGGCTTGTGGAAAGACTATCGACCCAACATCTGCATGCAATGCTTGGAAAGTACCTGTAAGACTATGAAGTGGTTGTTCTTCCACCAAGGTAGAAGGAAATATGTCTACAACAAAAAAATACACAACTTAGCTAGGTATATTCTAAAATTTGGACAAAAGTCAATGAGTAATACTTACAGTTGATAGGATATCTCATTTTGTTTGAGTTTTCCAATTTCATGGTTGACATTGTGAACACATGTTGTACAATGGCAACAGTTTCACCATTTTTGAGCTTTTTGAAGCCTAGTAACTTCCCTTTCCAATGAAGATCCAAGTTTCCACGATCTCTCACACGGTGAGGACCAACACCAGAGGGTTGCATGTACACCCATGCACCTTTGCAGAACTCCTGTCCTAACCAAAATCCTTCTGGAGCCTTGATATTGTGACATTTTATCGCGATAACCTCATCTTTTGGACGTCTATGAGATTTAGGTTTCTCCATTGGAGATCAAGCTATGGAAATGACAGTAGGAATTCAAAGAAGATGATGCATAGAGAAAGAAATGGAGATGCAGGAGCTGCAATGGTGTGCTAGGGAGAGAAAGTAGTGGAAAGAGATGACTTTTTGGGACCTGGGTATGAAAATGGGAGGTTTTGGAGGGAGAAAGTTGCATTTTGAGTTATTTTTGAAAAAGTCACTTTTTTCACTTCAGTTCATGCACGGATTTTGATTTAGAACCCAAAAATAGCACTTTTGATCCTAAAAAGTGGTTGGGGGACCATTAAATGGTGTTATGATGAGTTTTATAACTTTTTGAAAATTTTGAATTTTTGGGCCCAGGTAAGTTACGAGATTCCTTTCTCTCTCTAGAGGCAAAACCTGAACATAGGGGAATCCTGTCCCCTCATCCCCCTTCAGCCTAGTGATTTATAGGCTATAGACTGTGTCCACCACCCTCCTCTCATTGGTCCATCACTAATCACTCCTTAATCCAAAAGGCCCATGCAGGGTTCATTTTTTTCCCTAATGGCTTAGTTCCTTTTTCAGTCTCAACTGAAGCAAGCCATTTTCTGAAAGTAGGGAATACATCATCCTTTGATTTGATAGGATATACCTAGACTTTTCTAGTAGCATCATCTATGAAAGTGACAAAGTAAAGAGAACCACCTAAGGACCTAGTGGGCATAGGACCACACACATCAGTATGAACGAGATCTAAAGGCTGAATTGAAGAGTCAATGTGCGTTCTATGCACATTTCTGGTTTGCTTTCCATATTGACAATGCTCACAAAATGAAAAATCAGAGAAAGATAACACAGGTAAGTAGCCAGAACGAGAAAGACTTTCCATTCCACTACGAGATATATGGCCCAAACGACCATGCCAAATACAAGCCAGAGGCTGTTCAGTAACAGCTAACAAGTGTTCTTTCTGTGATACAAATAAAGGATAAAGTGAGCCAACTTTGCTTCCTTTTGCAATAACCATATTGCCCTTTGATATACGAAAGGAATGAGCATAGAAGACCACCTTGTAACCAAGGTCATCAAGTTGACCAACTGACATCAAACTGCGTGATAACTGAGGTACATCACACTGGTAAGAGTCACCAAGTCTCACGGTACCAAGAGACTTTGCTGCATAATTAGCGAACCATTCTCTATGTGGTGTCACATGGAAAGAAGCACCAGAATCTAGCAGCCAGGTGTGGGAAAGAGAATCAGCCATAAGTGCCTCAGATGGCACAGTACTATCAAGTGTCAACACATCAGCATCATCAGAAATAGCATTAATTTCTTCAATCTTCACAGTCGAAGTAGATGGTGCAGGTAACTGTTTAACATGCCCATCAACATTCTGTCCTTTACCTTTAGCATTCTTTAATGCATAACAGTCTTTCTTCATGTGTCCTTTCTTATGACAATAATGGCATTCGATATCCCTCTTCCTTGATTTACTTCTACTCTTATTCCGTTGACCATTCTTTTCCTTGTTCTTGCTCCTGCCACGTTGTTGATTCTTTCCTTGGTAAGAATCACGAACATTATATGCATCTCCACTCTGAGTGCCAACCATAGATTTTCTACGAATCTCCTCACTCAAGAGTGCTCCACATATGTCATCATAGACGAGTTTACCACCAGGTGCACTGTTGCTAATAGCTGTGCAAAACGTATCCCATGATGATGGCAGGGTGCATAACAACAATACTGCTTTCATTTCATTATCCATATCCATTTTCTGAGCCTGTAACTGGGAGAATATAGCATCAAACTCATTTAGATGAGCAGCAACACTATCTGTGTCCTTCATACGAAGGTCATATAATTTTCTCATCACATACACTTTATTTGATGCCGTCTCTTTTTCATATGTATTGCATAACTTCTTCCAAAGCTCCTCTGCACTTTCACAGTATAATACCGAAAAGTAAACATTATTTGCCAAGTGCAAGCGAATGGTAGACCTGGCCATTTCATCTAACTCATCCCAATCATCTTCATCCATGTCAGCAGGCTTCTTTGAAATCCCATTTACTGGCTTCCATTGCCTCCTTTGAATCAGCACATCTTTAATCTGATTCTTCCATAGAGCAAAGTTTGTGCCATCAAATTTTTGGATCTCAAAATGGTCTTTGCCCTGCAAGTTATAGCTCCTCCTTGGAACACTAGCACTAGACCCTGATCCACCAGATGTGCCTCAGACCTCTGATGCCATGATCGTAGAGAGCTGAATAGAATGATAATGGAGCTAGAAGAGTCCAAACACCAACAAATAAGTGTATCAAGGAGTAAATCGACCACTGTATAGTTGACTAAACCAGAAATCTGGAAAAATTTTGCCAGAGTATCCTCTGCAGAATTAGCATATGACCAATGTCAAAGTATCATAAAACTGCAAGTACTGACATGTCTACCTGCATAGTGAATCACTGACTCCACTGCATATAATCAGTTACCCAATAGAAGCAAACTAGGCTTATCGAGCACCTATGAACAACTATCATACATCTCCTATGGTGAGGCTGGGTAAGTCTTCCACCTGCATCACCGAAGAGACCCCGACATCTGGGTGTCTCCCAGTTAAGAAAACCTCACCACGACCCTCTTTATCAAACATAAAAGGCTTTATGCAAAGAACGTAACCGCTATATCAATGACCACATGGACGTACATAAGCGGTATCCACAGAAGCGTACATGGTGTGTATGTGCTCAATATATGCAGTAAAATGACACTAAAAGGCTGAATACACAGCCCAAAAACTAGCCAATAACACCTGCAAGTGTCTGTCAACTCTGATGTTTTAGGCTTTAAAAACTTGCATAAATTTGCAGCGACTGCTCCCATCAAAACTGAAAACCCCTCGAGAAACGTGTAGTTTTACGAGTGTGGCTGAAAATACAGCCCCAAAGGTTGATATTTATTGTTTGAGAAGTACAAGGAACACTCTTCTTGATGTTCTTGGACCTGTGCGAAGAGAACTATGTGCGAAAGTACTCCGAAATGGCTCCAAAAAACACCCCAAAACTGCTTCAGAAATAGGCTTTGAAAGCAAAAATGAAGCTTTGACGGACCAAAACTTTTTCAAGGTAATGTAAACCTTAGTCTTTCCCCTTCTTCAAACACCACAAGAGTGTAGCTTAGTGGCAAGAGATTGCCACGGTTAAGCGAGCTCTGGGGGGAACAGTACTGGGATGGGTGACCTCTCGGGAAGTACTGGGAACCTCTATATTCCTTGATCGTTGAGGTCCTCCCTCGCGCACAGCCAACGGCGCCAACGGTGACTTCGGTGACTCGGATGACAAGGTATGCCAAGGTCTATGCCTTAGTCGTAAGCCTTGGAGAAAGCCTGGGGGGGGTCGCTTCGCTCGCACAAAAGGAACAAAGCTTTTGCCTCGAACTTCTCTGATACCAGTGAAGTGTTTCAATGGCGATGCACCACAGTACGCTCTCCTTCTCGAGAGCTCCACGACGATATGCTCGGAGTAGAAAACCGAGCTCCTGAGGCCGCACACGGTACTCCGCACAGAGGCTGTAGAATACACAGAAAACACAGTACACAGGAAGCACGAAGACAAACTTCTTAGGTCTTACAAATGCGGTCGAACTTACAGTCTGTGACTGACCAGGCCACTATATGTTTTATTAAAGAACGTATACAAAGAAGTGTCTGGTCCTCCCTCGCGCACAGCCAACGGCGCCAACGGTGACTTCGGTGACTCGGATGACAAGGTATGCCAAGGTCTATGCCTTAGTCGTAAGCCTTGGAGAAAGCCTGGGGGGGGGTCGCTTCGCTCGCACAAAAGGAACAAAGCTTTTGCCTCGAACTTCTCTGATACCAGTGAAGTGTTTCAATGGCGATGCACCACAGTACGCTCTCCTTCTCGAGAGATCCACGACGATATGCTCGGAGTAGAAAACCGAGCTCCTGAGGCCGCACACGGTACTCCGCACAGAGGCTGTAGAATACACAGAAAACACAGTACACAGGAAGCACGAAGACAAACTTCTTAGGTCTTACAAATGCGGTCGAACTTACAGTCTGTGACTGACCAGGCCACTATATGTTTTATTAAAGAACGTATACAAAGAAGTGTCTGGTGGCCATTTGGCCTTTCACATGGACACTAACGGTAACAGTAATTTAGCATTAGTCACATCGAGAGATTGATATGCTGAGAAGAGTTCCTTGAGAAGGCAAGCCCTCGTGAAGAAGTCCATTTCATGTTTTTTGTTACTGTATTGTGCCAATAGAAGACACATATTCTATTAGTGAAGACAACAATAAATATGATATGAAGGAAGGCCCTTGACATTTTGAGTGGGAATATGGAAGTAAAGATAATCAAATTTTTATTCCTTGGATGCAAATCTTAGGAATGTGACTACATTTAAAACACTAAAACCTTGGTGAATTTAAATTTAATAGTTTATTTTTTTTATCATGATCATTGAAGTTTGTGGAATTCAATGGTAACTTTTTTGCTATTTGAAAAATTTGACATAGCTTAATTTTTCCATAGCTTATCTTCTTGTCCACTTGAACTTAGCTCACAGTTGCAATTTCACTCAGAAAGAAATGCTTAATTGAAGTTCTTTTATTATGAGATTATGCTATTTGTAAGAGCGTTTTAAGGAACTTAATTAGACAAGATCATCCACTCAAGGAAAGAGACACTTCACAAGTGGAGAGTACTAGAAAAATGGTATAGGTGGAATAGAAGATACGAGGAAGGTTTACGAAAATCACAAGGTTCACAAAATATAAAAACTCAAAATCTCATCATCTAAATCACACAAAAGAGAAAGCACTTGCACCATTGACAAGAGTCACACCCAAAATGACCACAAACTAGCTCATCTACTACCACTTACCTGCCCTTAAGGTTACATTGTCAGGATGAAGGGCTTGGTTGATGGATTAGATCAACCACCGATTCCAATACGATGCACGCGAGGTGCTTCCAGTGAACTCAAAGCAATAGAAGCACGTTTGCTCGTAGAAATCAGACCAAATTCTATGAAATCTTTAGCAAAACAATCGGTATTCACAAGGAAACAAAGGAAGGTTATCAAATAATTTCACTTAGAAAGAAGTGAAGGCAACAATTCTTGTTCAAACTGCGTGTGTTTTGTTCTTGTAGCATATATTTGGGTTCGTTAAGTTACATTGCAATAACCAAAGATTTTCTTGTTTCAACAATAAAGCATGCAGCAAAATTATATCAATGGAAAGCATATCATAAGCATCAGAGAAGTTCAATTACATATAGTCTAAAGATCCTCAAAAAAGCAAAGAAAAGAACCGAGCGACTGCAGATCTGTAGTTGTAGGGGATAAAAAACAATATCAATACAAACAGTAGATGCACATTTTCCAAGTTAAGAACACAAGTCGACGAACGTAACAGTTCTGGACATAATTGATGCTTTGGCTTATATGAAAAACTACGGAAATTCGAAGTGAGCTTGGTCAGAAGAAAATCTTAGAAGGTCGAAATTCTACAATCTGAAAGGTCAATGAAGTAAAAGAATCGCCAGCTTAAATGGATGCAAACTCAGCAATATAGTAAGAATTTGAGCAGCAGCGCACAAATGGTAATGAAAAAGTGAGTAATGACTTTAGATGGTATAGTGAACATTGAGCTGTACCTTTCCCCATAAGCTAATAAGCAGAATAGACGAATATGCGCGAATGAGGTGTTACATAATTTACTCCTCAGATATAAATTGAATGTGTTGTTATCGGAGCTGAATATTGTAGAAGATTAACAAATTTGTTGTTGTCCGAACAAAAGCATTCACCAGAAGATTTTTCGTCCCCCGTGGATAACTTTGGCTTTCTCTCTGTTACAACAGCAATAGCCATCCCTCCCCCCCCCCTTCCGTCGATAAATTGTTGTCCTCTTTTTCCCCGAGCATATCTGCCCTTCCATTCTATTCCATCCCCCCCCCCCCCCCCCCCCCCCCCGTCCTCCACCATCCATCTCCATGCAGCGAAGACGAAAAAAAAAAACATGCTGTTTAACGCCATGCAAAAACAGAAGTGCAACTATAGATGCACCATTCTCCACCCACAAGTGAATTGCCCACGTTCCTTGGTTCTTCATGCACGAGTAAGCATCGTCCATCCTTCCTTCTTCAGTCTTAAAGTGAATTGTCCAAGTCAATCCACATTGCATTTATTTCTTTTTGTATTTAGTTTTATTTTCTTATTTGATGATTTCACACTTTCTTTTCGATTTGTGGTTTTACACTAGGTTCACATCGAAAATCATGAATAATGAAATTTCCCAAATATGAACATCATATATGCACTCATGAAACATTGATGCAAACACTATATAGTGTATAGATATAAGGGAGCACTACTTGGAAGGAAGAAGCCGAGTAAAAGAGGTTCCTTTCATAAACCACCTGCAGACATAACTCAAACTCTGTTTCCACATGTGCAAGAAATTTGATCCAAATTTGTCAAAGCTCAAGACCTTCATATATGGCCAGGTATAAGGTGCCAAAATTGTATTGCACCTTTCATTGGATTTGTTCCGAAACATGAGTAGAGATAAATATCTCTACGACAACCTGATCAAACGTCTTTCTAATAGGGCTCCTTTTCAACCAAGAGCACAAGCAATTAGCAATCAAATAGTGAAATAGTTCATGCCAAGGGTGTAACAATAGTTATACATTCACAAACTATGGGTGACTTCAGATACCACAAAAATCAAATAGTGACATAGTAGATCCCAAGGGTGTAATGATAGTCAGACATTCATAGACTATATGCAACTTTAGGTAACACGAAACACAACAATAGGTAAAACTTGATTCACATAATGGTTAGGCACAAAAATTAGGCCAATAAGCCCTTGCGAAGAAGCACTGAGTATCCAAATCATGCTACACACTTGCCTAAAGGTTTAGAATGTATAGTGCACTAGGCCAAGAGCTAGCTAGCCATACACTCCAAAATATACATAGATAGGCTATTTGCCACACAAGTACGCAACCCAAACACATAGATGCAACGAGAGATACAGCAAGTTGTCTACCACATCTGTATGAAAATGAGTGCCCAAAAAATGATTATATAGATACTTGGAGGCAAAATGAGTGGCTTTGCACGATTCTCAATGATCTTTGAAGAGATCCAAAATTAGCTTCTTATTACATGGACTGCATGCCTCCAAATGGCATGACTAGTGGCTTGACACAAAGCATCTACTTGCAAACAGAAAATACTTTGCCAACCCACCGACCCTTAGTGCACCTAATTTTATACTTTCTCTTGTTTGTCACATCTGTAGGGCTTTGTGATGGATTTAATGGTAGTTCCTTTGCTTTACATGACTCTCTTGGATAATCCCATATTTATAGTGAGTGATTGAAATGCCCAATTTCTTGTGGCAAAATAGGTAGAGGGGTTGCCCAATTTTGTTTGATAAAATA
Organism: Ceratopteris richardii; assembly: GCA_020310875.1. Taxonomy (NCBI): domain Eukaryota; kingdom Viridiplantae; phylum Streptophyta; class Polypodiopsida; order Polypodiales; family Pteridaceae; genus Ceratopteris; species Ceratopteris richardii. The sequence continues at coordinate 191,490,296 of CM035418.1, read as the reverse complement.
GGTAGAGGTGTTGCCAATTTTTTGATTTTGGTAGAGTCGTCCAATTTTGGATTTTGGTAGAGGAGTCACCCAATTTTTGGATTTTGGTAGAGGAGTGGCCGAATTTAGGATTTTGGTCAAAGAGTCATCAAATTTTGGATTTTGGTATAGGAGTGGCCTGGGTCGCCCAATTTTGGATTTCGGTAGAGGAGTCCTCCAATTTTAGTATTTGGTAGAGGGGTCGAACAATTTTGGATTTTGGTAGAGGGATTACCCAATTTTAATTGATTAAAATGAGTCCAGTGAGAAAGCAAACAATGCTCTACAATCTGGTACAATCAGATTTGGAAAAGCCTAACTACACCTCTAGATAGAGAGGACAAAAATCATGAGAAAATGAGCTAAGCAAGCAAGGAGTCTACTTGCTTGGGTTTATTACTTCTCTAAAATAAGTGGGAAACTCATGGAATGCAGAAAACACAAGAAACAAAGGCGAGATGGTGTTTTTATATAGTTTTTACTTTTCCTACAATCTAGCTAACTAGCCACAAATCAATGTAGGTGCACTTTTTGGTGGGCAATTGATGACATTTGAATTTTATTGAGTTTGATGGAGCTCCTAAATGAATTCTAGAAGTTTGGTTCGTCCTTTTTTTTATTGGTGCACTTACAAAACGCGTGGATGAGTTTCATGATTGAGACTTGATTTTCAATAGGTTGAATACCAACCCCTTAACTCATGGCTTTTAGGTCTTCCATATTCATCTTTTAAGAAGAGTAAAGACATAGGATCCATAAATAATCATGGATTTTACAAGGATAGAAAATCACATAACTCATCATGAAACTAAGGTTCTCTTTATGAATTGTTTTGGATTATGGTAAATCCTTCTTTCAAGTATGGTGAAAATCTTGATGTTCTAACAATTCCCCCTCAAGCTGAAGTATGCTTGAGTCTTCAATCTTGATTGATTTTAATACATGCAATTGCTTTGAACTGCAAAGCTTTACTCCATCAAGAGCTTTGGTCATCAACTCTACCGCTTACATATTTTGTGGAACAAATGATACATCAATATTCTTTGACATGAGCTTCTCTCTAAAAAAATGATAATGAACCTCTATATGTTTTGTTCTTGCATGGTATATAGGGTTTGCTGCTAAATGCATCGAACTTATGTTATCTCCAAATATGTGAGATGTTTGGAACTCACAAGTTCAAAATTTGAATATAGATCCTTCAACCATATAGGTTCATGAGTGGCAATTGTCAAGCCTTTTTAATTATCCTCAGTTGAGGAAAGTGCTATTCTAGGTTGCTTCTTGGAACTCCAAGAAACAAGATTTGATCCTGTAAATATTAGAAAACCTCATGTGCATCTTCTATCATCCTTGTATCTTGCCCAATTTGCACCTGAATATAGCTTGATATCCAAATTAGATATGTAAGAGTATAATATACATTCATTTGTTGTACCCTTTAGATATTTAAGTACTCTTTTAGTTGCATCCACATGCGGCTTTCTTGGTGAGTGCATAAACTGAAAAAACATGCTGTTTAATGCCATGCAAAAATAGAAGTGCAACTATAGATGCACCATTCTCCACCCACAATTGAATTGCCCACGTTCCTTGGTTCTTCATGCACGAGTAAGCATCGTCCATCCTTCCTTCTTCAGTCTTAAAGTGAATTGCCCATCATTTTAATTGTCCAAGCCAATCCATATTGCATTTATTTCTTTTTGTATTTAGTTTTATTTTCTTATTTGATGATTTCACACTTTCTTTTAGATTTGTGGTTTTACACTAGCACAAAGTAGGTTCACATCGAAAATCATGAATAATGAAATTTCCCAAATATGAACATCATATATGCACTCATGAAACATATGATGCAAACACTATATAGTGTATAGATATAAGGGTGCACTACTTGGAAGGAAGAAGCCGAGTAAAAGAGGTTCCTTTCGTAAACCACCTGCTGACATAACTCAAACTCTGTTTCCACATGTGCAAGAAATTTGATCCAAATTTGTCAAAGCTCAAGACCTTCATATATGGCCAAGTATAAGGTGCCAAAATTGTATTGCACCTTTCATTGGATTTGTTCCAAAACATGAGTAGAGATAAATATCTCTATGACAACCTGATCAAATGTCTTTCTAATAGGGCTCCCTTTCAACCAAGAGCACAATCAATTAGCAATCAAATAGTGAAATAGTTGATGCCAAGGGTGTAAATATAATTATACATTCACAAACTATGGGTGACTTCAGATACCACAGAAATCAAATAGTGAAATAGTAGATCCCAAGGGTGTAATGATAGTCAGACATTCATAGACTATATGCAACTTTAGGTAACATGAAACACAACAATAGGTAAAACTTGATTCACATAATGGTTAGGCACAAAAATTAGGCCAATAAGCCCTTGCGAAGAGGCATTGAGTATCCAAATCATGCAGCAAGGTTCTAATGGTGATCATCTTTGCCAGTGGTGAGAAAGTTTCTTCATAGTCGAAGCCCCGAGTTTAAGCACATCTAGCAACCAACCTGGCTTTGTACCTGCAAATTGTTCCATCTGAATTTCTTTTTAATTTGTAAACCCATATGCAACCTACTATCTTTGTGTTAGTTTAGATAGGAACCAATTCCAATGTATCCATCGCTTTGAGAGCTTCAATTTCTTCTTTCATGGATTTCTCCCAATTAGGGTTGCCTCTAGCTTCTTCATATGTTGCGGGTTCCTCTAAAATTGAATCTTTGGCCAAATATATGGTATGTTTGGTTACAAAAGTAGAATCATAACCATAGCTTTCAGGTTGTCTTCTCCCCCTTGTTGATCTTCTAGGAGTGTGTTTGGAACATTCTCCATGTTCTTGAACCTTGGCCTTTCCTCTAGACTTCCAAAGTTCATAATATCTTTCTTTCTCATTTTGTTCATCTTTAGATACACTTCTAGAGTCCCAAACTTGTACATAATGCTTCTTTTCAAATGGAAGAAAATATGTATCAAGATCGTAGGGTAACTTTACCTTTTGATTGTCTTCTTCAATATACCATTACCTGTGTTCTTCAAACACAATATCCCTACTTGTAGTGAAGTCTTTTGTTGTTGGATTTTAGAATTTGCAACCCGTTTGTGTTGAGTCATAACTAATGAATACAACCTTGTTTTCTCTTTCATCCAATTTCCCTCTAATTTCTGAAGGTATATGCACATTATATGCTAAACAACCAAAGACTTTACAATGACCTAGTCTTGGCTTCTTTCCATTCCAAGATTCATAGGGATTCATACGTTGAAGTGATTTGGATGGTAATCTATTAACAAGATATAATGTAGTACATATTGCTTCTGCCCAAAGGTAATATGGTAGCTTCTTTTCTTCAAGCATTGTCCTTGTTGTTCCAACTAGGTTTTGTTCCTTCTATCAACAATACCATTCTATTGAGGACAATACCTAGTAGTGACCTCCTTCTTGATACTTTTATCCTACAAATATTCATCAAAATTTTTGGAGACTTATTCTCCCCCTCCATCATGTCTAAGCCTCTTCAATGACTTGCCTATGCAGGTCTCTACATGTGCGAAATACTTTTTGAAGCAATCAAAAACTTCAATTTTGTTTTTAATAAACTATAAGATTTTCCGTCTACTATGATCATCAGTAGAAGATACACAATACCTTGAGCCTGCTAATGTGACTTGGTCCCCACACATCTTTGTGTACTAAGTCCAAAATATTATTATGGATGTATCCTTTACTATGAAAAGCTTGCCTTTGGGATTTCCCAATCTAATAAGGATCACATGTATTGATCATATTTTGCTTTGAGATGTTTGGAAACCCTATACCACTTTGATCCTTGCATATTTCCTTAAGTGTTCTTTCATTCACATGAGCAAGTCTCTTATTCCATACCTCTAGCTCACTTAGGGTTTGAGACCCAAAGTTATAAAGATCTATATTTTTGGTTTCTCCCACTTCAATTGTGAAGATTCTACCATGCTTCTCACCCCTAGCTATCTTCATGAAGCCTTGACATGGGTTTCCCACATAAGCTCCATGTTGAGCGAACCTAACCTTCAAGTGTCTTTCTACAATTAGGCCTACACTTATTAGGTTTTTGGTGATAGTTGGTACATAGAGAACCATAACTAGAATGTTTATCTTGGCATTTGATTCTTTGATATTTTCAATCCTTTCCACATTGTGCTTGGTATCATCCCCTATTTTTATCTCATGCTTGTGCTTAGGTTTTTCCAAGTCTGATAGGAGAACAACATTGCCTATAACATGATTTGAACAAGCAAAGCTATGTAGTAAAAAAGCTCATCCTCTTTGCCTAGTTTATGGCTCTCGTTCATCAAAAGTAAAGAATCTTCATGCGGTTGATCCTTTGGGTAGTTATTGTAATCTCTTCTAGTGTTGTTCCTATTGTTGTTGTAATTTTGTTCACCTCTGCCTCTTCTATTGCCAATCCACTTCTACCTCCTCCTGTTTGTGTTCTTCCATTGAACTAACAGTTTTGAGTACTGCTATTGGTCTTGTTAAAGTGAAAGGGCATGATGGTAAATGAGGTGTTCTTCAGGATCAAACGCTCAACACAATTGAGAAAGCTGATGAATGCATATTGTGAAAGAAAGTCTGTTGATCCGAATTCGATAGCCTTTCTTTTTGATGGCAGGCGGTTGAGAGCACAAGAGACGCTGAGTTCAAGATGGAGAAGAAGAGGACCACGTGGCAGGTCTTATGCCTCTGATACCACCTGAGGTGTGCAGCTATGGCAGTGCTTCTTCCATCACCATGTATACAGAGTGAGAGAGACGAATTCCATCACCATGTATACAGAGTGAGAGAGACGAATTCCGATAAGCGTGCGCCACGACGAAATCTACGTGCGCATGCATTTTGACTAAGAATTAACATTTAAATATATGGCTAAAAGCCGATCCTCATTTCAAGATAATGCAGAGAGAGAGAGAGAGAGAGAGAGAGAGAGAGAGAGAGAGAGAGAGAGAGAGAGAGAGAGAAGCCATCTCAGACATAAGCGTCAAAGGCAAACGACGATTCACCATTAAAATATATATTGGCGCACAGAAAAAGTAATTGCGAAAGTGACTCATTCTCTTTAATTACATCGGTGTCACATTTGCTCATATGTGGAGTGCTTCTGAAGTGGCATGAAAGCTTCAACGCCCACGAAATTAAGGTCTCTATCACTCACTCACTAATAGAGAATGAAGACTGTTGGCATAATTGCTTTACGCGGAAAGAACTTGCGCTTGATTTTCGCACGAGAAAGTAGATGATTTTCATGCTAGAACTATACATGAGAAAAGCACAAGGAGTAGAGTGTTCGAAAGAAGTGACACGTGAACGAATGAAAGAGGAAAGTCGTTAATGGTGGTTCGTGATCCTTTTTCACATTAACAGCATGACTGTGCACCCTTCTTCTTTCTCTCCGATTTTGCATCATTGTTCTTGCTCTTCGAGTATGCCATCATTGATCACTCCAAATTTGCAAGTCCTTTCGTAACCTCCTGCATACAGCTTTGCTATATGAAATGGACAGCTCTGCTATATGAAATGGACAGCCTTGCTATATAAAATCGCGATAGAGAATATATGAGATGGACTCCTCGAACTGGAGATTGCTATATGAGATGGACTCCTCGAACTGGACTAGCCGGCCGAGGAACACGTATTCCGATTTCCGGTGAGGGAAAAGACAAAATATGTACAAGAGCATCTTGCACGGAATACGCTTTACCAGCAAAATCTTAGCCTTCGAAATCACTTTAAGGTATTGTGTTTGATGGATACGGGACAATACTAAATCATTGAAACATGTATTTCCATTGCTTGCGAATCCAATACACATGTAATAGTCTATTGCGTTTCCTTTTGATATTGTTCATGTCCTGACATATTTTTTTTACTCATCTCCGTATGAAAGAAGCATACCTGAACAGAAAGATAGTTTTTTTTTGCTATTATATTAAGAAAGCAATCATGCAAAGTACATGAATAAAGTAGAAGAGATGGGAACAAAAGTAGAATTTTAAAAAATGTTCTTAGTAATAAAAAAAATGAAACAATGATGGCATTGTGTAATCATGTGCTTTCAAGGTAGAGCTTAAATGGAGATCTAGATAACTTAAGATGTTAGATTACAATGTAGAGGTATGCTACCTCAACGAAGTGTATGGAGTAGTGTAAAGGTCATCTATAAATAGGCTGATAGAGAGATGTGGTCTTCTGTAGTGGGCTATACATGTGGTAGTATGTGGGTAGCCACTCCATGCAAAGTGGTATGTCACTCATATATGGGTGATGTGTGAGGTCTGTCAATGCACAATGTGGAAATCCAACCAATTTCTAGCAAACCATGCTATTTAGTTGGGTCGCAAATGTCAAAATCAATCTTTTGATTATGGAATTATCTCAACCTCAATGTGGGGTACACAAGTTAAAGTGCCTCTAGCTCGACCTTATCTTACATATCATTCTTACCAAGATCTTAGTTGGACCCGAGCCAAGTCTACCTATATTTTACATAAATGATCCAACATGGCATACATCCAACATGTAAGCTAGGATTCCCATTGATGTGTTAATGTAGAATTGGGTTCTCCTCACAATGGGGGCCGTAAAAATGTGTAACTAAGCATAAAATCATGATGGGTGGACATTAATCATATACTTACATCCCCCCCCCTCTTCAATGTTTATTCAATGATGAATCAAGTAGAAATGGGCCCTATGTGTTGAAATAAGACAAAAGGATGACTACTATTCTACTCACATGCATATATCTAACAAGCTAAGGAGGAAGGAATAAAAGATAACAAAACATGATGAATGAATTAAAATGGAAATGACTTACATATGATGTTCTCTGAGCATGAAGACTATTCCATGAGGAGAGTGAGGGAACTCTAGCCAAGAGCTCGAGTGAATAACTTGTAAGGAGTGGTGAGGCCCTCCTTATATGGAGTTGAAGAAAAATCTCCTTGCATGTGGTATTAATGTGCCTGTATGAGAATGAAAGTGAGTTTAGACAAAAGGGTGGAGCATGGAACTCTCAACACCACCCCTCCATTTGATGAACCTTTTGTTTTTGATGTGATGGAACTAGTGATATATGGGAGCACTTAGTCCATTGGCTTTTTAGATCTAAGGACATTTGAGATCCGTAGACATATCTTGGACATATAGCATCCAAGTTTGGGACATATGACATCCTTGGTTTTCATGGACATATGGCATCCATGTGGCTTTTGTATCCATGGACATATGGGATATATGGTGTGTGGGAAATATGGCATCCCTGGGATCTTGAGACATATGGAATCCCAAGACATATACTTGGACATTTGGGATCCAAGGGGTTTTGTGGGGATCTAGGGACATATGGGATCCCTAGACATATAGGGTTTACACCATGGGGTAAGTGGTGCTTTGATCTTTGTAGTCCTTCAGATCGTTTCAAGAGGTCCTTTGAGCTTTGGTCATTTGATCCCCTTGTTGTAGCTTTTGAGGTCCATTTTTTGGATCCTTTGGTAGGGTCCTCCTTTATGCTTCGTCTTTGTTGGTTGTAAGCTGCCTTCAATACTTTTTATGGTAGAAGCATGTCTTTGATGTTGCTTTGGGTGCCCTTTAAGTGGCATATTCATGGGAGAGTAAACATGGGGTACTTTTCTTTAAGATAGCATTGGGAAGGTCATACCTTGAGTACTACTCAATGTGGTGACTAGCACTTTACAAGAGAGTGAACAAATGTTCATAATGTTGAAGTAATCATGGAGCTTAAAATGTGCCATTTCTGATGATCTTTGAGAGAGGAAAATGTTGTGTGTAAGCTTCAAAGTGCGCAATCACGTTTACCATAAATGTGAACCTCATCATCATTGTCATCCGATAGTGCAACTCATCTCCTTTGTTGCTACCTTATCTTTCCTCTGTAGTAGCCCAATTTCCAAGATGTCGAAATTGAGAAGCAAATGCTTATAAGCACTATTTATTGTGATGCAAAGTGTGTAGAAGCATTTTATTTTGCATTAAGGAGATTTATGAGATGCAAAAGTAAAAATAATAATGATGCAACTTCCAATAGAGTTTATATATGATGATGATAAGAAAGGTTATAAAAATGATGTCAATCATGCTTAGTAGAAAATGGTAATAGTGCTCAAAAGCACTTTTATTGGGAATTTAGGAAATGGGAGGGAAGGAGTAATAAGATGAAATGCATGCTAATGATGAAGATAGTGAGAGCAAGAATGCAACACCAAAGGCTGTAAAAAAGTTACCTATGCTCTGATACCATGTTGAAAAAAAAGGTCGACTACTACTCTATGCATATGCACATATCTAACACGCTAAGAAGGGAAAAATGAAAGATAACTAAACATGATGAATGAACTAAAATGGAAGTGGATTACATCTGATGCTCTATGAGCATGAAGACTCCATGAGGAGAGTGAGGGCACTCTAGCCAAGAGCTTGAGTGAATAATCTTGTAAGCAGTGAAGTGAGGCCCTCCTTATATGGAGTTGATGGAAAATCTCCTTGCATGTGGCATAAATGTGCTTGCATGAGCGTGAAAGTGAGTTTGGACAAAGGTTTGGAGCATGGAACTCCCAACACTATGCCCATCTATTGAAGATATCAATTATGTTATTCCTTTCGAAGTACTTTGATTAATATTTACATAAAATTTTCTTTTGTAGATAGTGTTCTAACTCCACAATTTAGTTAGTTCTCTATGATATGAAAGCTATCGTGATACAAGACCTCTATGTATTTATGTGAGCATGATGTACTAGATTCTTGCAATTGCAATACAAATTTGATTATGACATTGAACCATCACTGCCGTCAATAGTGGAAAGCCTACATCTCCAAGAATTCTCCCTAATTAGATCGTCTAACAAGAGGGCAAAATAGCTGATTTCTACTCCATTTTATTGGAAGAAAGTTCTACTATTGGTTGTTTCCTATCACCCCATGAGAAAATGCCTTAAACAAGTGAGAAAGGATATCTAAACATTTGTAGAATCACAGTCTCCTAAATAGTATGAAGCACTATACCCTTGAAGAGTATACACAAAGAATACATAGCGTCTAAGGTTCCTACAATTTACCTTTAAATTTACTTGCATCCATTTCAATGGATTTGTTTTGCGTTTTTAGACAATGTGTTCAAAAATCCTACAACACAAAAAATTTTTGGTCTATTGTTTTACAAAAACATAATTTCCAACATTCATTTTGTAATTTTGGCATCTATATTGTGTAATGGTATTTGTTGAGAGTTTAAGATATAGCAAGATAGGAGTGCTAATAGTTTTTCAACGCATCATCCCAAAATCTTAAAAAGCTTTTAGGTAGCATATATCTATTATTTCAGTAAAATCATGTATCCTCCGTTCTTACTTCTGTTCCAAGGTAAAAATGTGATATTATCTAAACCGATGTCCCAAACACATTGCTTGAGATATCATAGTAGTTTGTGATAAAACCTTCATGATGCCTTGTAATGATCAAATCATCTATAAACATGATACCAACCACTAGTTTATTATCTCTCTCATAACATGATCTTGGATCTTGAGTTAGCACAACACAATGTCTTTTTAAGTCTACAAACCTTGTTTCCGAAATAGGGAACCTCAAAACTTGGTGGTTTAGATATATTGACATCCTTGTTGAGGTATCCATTAAAAATGGCTAACTATGTATCAATCTAGAATATAGGATGCCTTTTATGTGCAACAACTACAAGTACCATGAACATCGTGGCCGTTTTAGTTGTTAGTGGAAATGTCTCTCGAACATGATATCCTTTCATCCATGATAATCCTTCATAAAGAATTTGAGCTTTGTAAATCTCTAAAGCATCATCTAACTTATAATTGGATTTCATAATCCATCTAGTACTAATTACCTTCTCTTTGGTGGTACATCAACCAATTTCTAAGTGTGCTGTTGTAGTATGTTGTCATACTCAGCCTACATTGTTGCTTTTCATTTGGGTTATGTTAGTGCTTCATCTATAATTGTGAGTTATCTCATTGATCCCATGATTTTAACTATACGAGACATGTTAAGAATGTGACGTGACGCCCTTTTGTGTGCATCAATCCTCTTTGATCTATTAGATGCATTTAAAGATAATCCTAGAATAGTTTATGAAGGATTGCAATAATCTAAGAGCCATTGTGCCCACTTTGGTAGTGGTTTGGATTGTGTGAAAAAAAATCTACATTCTTGATGAGGGAATTTCATTATCTATTATCACGTTCTCTTCTTGGATCTTGACCTTTCTCAATCCCATTGTTAGAATGGTACTTGGTCTTTGTCTGACTTGCCTCCTGGCAAGAAGGCCATTGGCACTAAGTGGGTTTACAAGTTGAAGCGTAAGCTTGATGGAATAGTTGATAGGTATAAGGCTAGGCTTGTTGCAAAGGGTTATGCGCAGGAAAGATGCATTGATTTTGATAAGACCTTTCCACCTACATGTCTTATGACTACTGTTCGGAGCATATGTGCACTTGCAGCCCATCATGGTTGGAATGTACATTAGCTGGTCATTAAAACAACATTTCTGAATGGTGACTTGCATGAAGAAGTGTATGTTTTTTAGCCCCGTGGCTTTGTGCAAAAAGGGCATGAAAACCAGGTGTGTAGATTAAAGAAGGCATTATATGGTTTAAAGCAAGCACCACATGCTTGGTATGAGAAGATAGATGCCTATCTGATTGCACATGGTTTTGAGAAAAATCCAACTGAAAGCACCTTATATGTTAAGCGTGCTACTAATGATGTGCTTCTGATCATTGTTGTCTATGTTGATGACATGCTGCTCTTTGGTCCTATTGAGAAGCATATTGCTGATTTTAAGGCTGATTTGCATGCCTCATTTGAGATGTCTGATTTGGGGCATTTGCATCACTATTTGGGCATTTAGTTTATGCAACTTGATAGTGGAATGGCTTTGTGTCAAACATATATATTGACACACTATTGCAGCGTTTTGGCCTTGAAGACTGTAAGCCTATTGCCAATCCTATGGAGACAAGTTTACGATTGAGTCTTCATGATGCTTGAGATGCATTTGATGCTATCCTCTATGAGCATGCAATTGGATGCCTGATTTACTTATGCATTACTTGGCCAGATATTCAGTTTGCTGTCTCACAGAGGAGCAAGTTTATGCATTGCCCAAGAGTCAAGCATTGGTAGGCGGTTAAGCGCATCGTTTGCTACTTGAGTGGTACCCGACTACTTGGTTTGTTTTATCCCAAGGGGGGATCACTACCTCTAGATTTGCATGCTTTTTTTGCCTCTGATTGGGCTGGTTGCTATGACACTCATGTGTCCACTAGTGGCTTTTGCTTCATGCTTGGTAGCTCATGTATATCTTGGTTGAGCAAGAAGTAGCCTACTGTGGCCACTTCTAGTTTTGAGGTTGAGTATAGGGTAGCTTTCACAGCGACTATTGAGTGTGTGTGGGTTAGACACCTTATACTTTTTGGGTGTTGGTCAGTCTTCTGCCACCACCATCTTCACTGATAGTCAGAGTGCATTGGCAGTTGCAAGGAACCCTGTGTTCCATGCTCGCACTAAGCACATTGTGGAGTGATTTCCACATAGCTTGGCACTTCCTTATACATGAGTGCTAGCTACTTGTTCACTGCATCACTCCCAGGTGGGATTTGTTATATTTAGGTAGTGATGTGTGTGAACACTCTAGGACCGTCAGGGCACTTTTTCCCTCTTTAGGATGTTTTTTTTCCCTCAGCTTGTATATACACCTATTGCCCTAATGGGATAGTTATCTTTGTACATTCTCTGGTAATACATTTAGTATTGTGTGTTGTGCTCCAAGCTTCTTCTTCTTCCTTGTGTTGTTCCCGTGCTTCCACAGATGTCTAACTCCAACACTTCCAAGTCAGAGAACAATGCTACATTTCCTTATACATGATTGGAGCATCCTGAATCAATGTAAAAGACATGATCATCATCCTTACCCTGCTTCAATGATAGGTTCATGAGAAGAAGTGAGTCTTCTTCGCTTTGATCCTTAGTGTAGTTGTTGTAGTCCTTCCCTTCCTCTATATCCATTTTGGTAGTTGTTGTTGTTGTTGTTGTTGTGATAGTTGTTGTTGTATCCTCCATTATATCTACCTCTATTTGATCAATAGCCACCTCTGTTGAATCCTCTTCCTCTTAAGTTCCTTGTATTCTTGTAACACACTTCAGTAGTGTGATTAGAATAACCACATATGTTGCAAGGTTGAGATGGTTGATGTCTCCCCATGCCTTGCTTTCCACCTCTACCTCGGCCTCTAGCTTTTCCTGTTCCTGTGAAGTTAGCTTGAAAAGAACTTCCTTCATCTTCATTCTTCTTTGACTTTGATTTGTCCTTAGCTTTAACTTTATCGGAGTAAAGGGCACAAGATTGATTACCTCTTGAGGATTCACCATTTTTGTTGAGCTTTGCTTCATGTGTGAAGAGTTGAACCATTAGAGTATTAAGATCTAGTACCTGCATGTCCATGTAAAGATCCATGGTAGTTGTGAAGGATTCCCACTTGTCATCTACTTTAATTCCATTGATAATTTGCCTTATGATTATTCTCTTCTTCAATCACCTCTCCAATGCTTCCTAATTGATAAAAAATGTCCTTCAATATTTGTGATATAATCAGTCACACTTTGTTCAAGGCTTTTCTTCAATGTTGTAAATTCCATCCACAATTGATTCTTCCTTGCTCTAGTGTTTGAAGAAAAGAAAGCAGTAAGAGCATTCCAGGTCTCCTTTGAGGTCTTGCATCCTTTCACATGAGGTAAAAGAAAATCAGAGATTGAGTTTAGAATGTATGACCTTGCTAATGCATCCTTTGAACACCAGATTGTGAGTCTTTCTTGCTCTTCAACTGATGGTCACACTTTGCTTCTCATAGTTGGCATGACTTCATCTTTAGATATGTATCCAAAGAGATTTCTTCCTTGAAGGTAAGCCTCCATCCTCAAAGACCATGCTGGGTAGTTTTTTCTATCCAATTTTTCAATGGTAGAAGGAAAACCATCTGCCATGTTGATTTGACAAAGCTTTGATACCACTATGAGAAGAGATGGTGATACACTCCGAAGATGATGCTAGTGCTGCAATAACCTGCTCTACACTTGCCAAGTTTCACTCCAAGAATGCTTAATAGACACTTTGAGCTTGCTAATGATGCAATAAAACCTCCTAAGTACTTTGGAAGATCATTATCCAATTGATTTATCAAAACAGATAATCCAACACAAAATAGATGATAAAAAACTTGCTATTTTGGGATGAAGAGCACTGGTTTTTTACTTAGAGCTCACAATCTCCTAAAAATTAACTAGAGAAACGTTGCACACATGCAATTGAATATATGGTGAATCTAAAGCAACACATTTGATGAATGTTAATGTAGTATACTGAAAGAAACCAATTTAGGAACATTGGGGTGTCATCTTGACTATTCAGGAGTAAACTACCTACATACATAGGTCACTTCAAATTGATGTAGCTCACAGAATAAAGATCCAAATGGAATGAAAATTGAGATCAAGAAAATACACTTATCACTTTGACTATAGCAATTTAAGTCACTTCCAGAGAGTAAGTATGTTGAGATAAATTGCTAATCAAAGGTGACTGAGGAAGATCGAGTAAACCTGAGAGAGTAGTTGTAGAGAACTCCAAGTATGATCAAGGAAATCAATAAGTATTGCATATATGATACATGAAATTGATGGGAATGAAGCATGGCAAGGAGGAGCACAATGTGGGCTTCAATGATGATCCAAGTCTCCATTCTAATCTCCTCTAAAGGACTACTGTACCCCACGACTTTCCTCATGAGCTTTTATAGGAATTTTTGAATTCAAATTTGGTGGGGATTCCACCTATAAGTTGCTCCATTCTAGGGAATCATATCAAATGTATTCCTCCTACTTGGATTTCATGATTTTCACATACCAAGGTTGCGGGATTCCTTTTTCCCTTTTTAACATTTGAAGATTCTTAGTTTCTACTTTTACAAGAGAAAGGTTTTATGGCTTCTCTCATTGAGAGTTCATAAAAGGTCATTACACAAATGATTTTAATCAAGTACTAGGCTTGGCAAAATGCACCAACACAAATGCACTATCGTAATGCTTGTGTAGGCTATTTCATCTTTTTGTGCCAAAGATATATACAGGTTCTAGTTCGCTAATATAAGCATCTCGAAGTCTCCTACACATTTAGCAAAACTCTTTAGGGTAGTTCTATTCAACATTTTTAGACAATCATTTTTCTGCATCAAGGTATCTTTGTTAGTGGCCATGGATGAAAGTAGTGATGTATTTTGTATGTTGGTTGTTGAGGATAAGTTGGATGGTATGAATTATCCATTATGGGATTATATGGTGCATCATGTATTGGCCAGAAAAGGACTATGGAATATTGTGCATGGTGTTGAAAAACCTCGTACTACATTTGCAAATACAGGTACTAAAGCTGATGCAGATGGCATCGAAGATGGTGATATTTTGCAGATTCCTGTTCGTGCTATGGTTTCTGTTGCATCTACTATAGAGCAAATTTGTTGGGATGGTAGAGATGCTCAGGCACTTGCATTGTTAGTCTTGTCTGTCAAACGTGCCATTATTCCTCACATTCGCTCTTGCAGAACAACTAAGGATGCTTGGGATACACTTACCACGTTGTACCAGGCTAGGAATGAGGCTCGTGTTGCTTACCTCTGAAAATAGTTGGATAGTGAGCACATGAATGAAGGTGATTGTATGGATAGTTTTTTGACAAAGATCAAAGACTTGAAGGAATAGTTGATTTTTGTTGATGAAGTCATACCAGATAACTCACTTGTGCAGACCATTCTGAATGTTCTTCCTGATTCATATATGAGTTTTGCTTCTACTCTTTGTTTGATGATGAAGGCAATCCAAATGCCTTGACATTTGAGGAGTTAGTCTCTGTTCTTTTGTAGGAAGATCAGTCTAGGCAGAATAGGTCCATTATGTGTGTTGTAGATAAAGCTTTCCTTGCTAGTCAAAAGGGCAAAGGTAAATGGAGCTCATCTATTAGTAAGCAGAAATCTACAAATGCTGCACACTTGAAGAAGGAAGACAAAGATGAGAAGAAATAAAAAAAGTAGAAATTCTTTTGTAAGTACTATAAATGAAACAATCATATAATAAAGAACTATCTAAAACTGGCTGCAAAAGAGGAAAAGAAAAAAGAGGCTAGAATGGTTGTTGCACAAGCTTGTACACCGAAAACAGAGTCTGCAAATCTTGTGTAGAATGAAGAATGGGCATTTACTACTGTTTGTAGTTTTGACCCATCTTCTCATGACCAGTGTATGTCTCTAGTAGACTCAGATGTTTGGTATTTCGATACTAGGGCAACCAAACATATTACCTCACAACATAGTTTCTTCACTTCACTTGAGCTTGCCCCTATAGGGAATACTCTCACATGCATCAACAACTCCTCTTATCCTTTCATGGGAGTTGGTAAGATCATTTTGACTATTGCTGATGGTATTTATTTCACTTTGTCAGATGCTTTATTTGTGTGAGGGATCAAGAAAAATCTATTATCAGTTTTGGCATTAGCCAAGATTGGCTTAGTTGTGAAATTTGTTGATGACAAAGGTACAATTCATCATCTATCAAATGATGACATGATTATTGCTCCTCGCATTTTATGCCATGGGTTAAATAACCTCATACAATATGAAAAATTTATGAATGATTCAGCATGTGCAATACATGATTCTCAGGCTATGTCACATGCAAAGCTTTGGCATGTGCACTTTGGTCATCTGAATTTTGAAAGATTGCTACGCCTACAAAATATCAGGGGTAAGATCTGTTTTGCTAAAGTTATTTCCCAGAGCATAGTTGATCATTTTAAATGATTCCACTTGAAATCATTAGAAATCTAAGCTAATTGAATTCCCCCAAAAGGAATTTTGCCAATTCTTACTGTACTGTGAGCCCTAAGAAAAAGAAATAGTAAGTGTATGGACTAAAATAAAAAGTTTTTTCAACACTAGTTATTCTTGAACTAGTCTCTTTTGGATTAAGTGTTTCAAGTATCAATTCCAAAGTACATGGGTACTTTCTTGGTGTCATTTGCAAGCTAAAAGGGCCTACTTTATAACTCTGAAGTTCATTAGGGTTGGTACAATGCAAATTTTAGCAATACCATCTCCCTTCATTGAGGTGTCACATTTGCTCATATGTGGAGTGCTTCTGAAGTGGCATGAAAGCTTCAACGCCCACGAAATTAAGGTCTCTATCACTCACTCACTAATAGAGAATGAAGACTGTTGGCATAATTGCTTTACGCGGAAAGAACTTGCGCTTGATTTTCGCACGAGAAAGTAGATGATTTTCATGCTAGAACTATACATGAGAAAAGCACAAGGAGTAGAGTGTTCGAAAGAAGTGACACGTGAACGAATGAAAGAGGAAAGTCGTTAATGGTGGTTCGTGATCCTTTTTCACATTAACAGCATGACTGTGCACCCTTCTTCTTTCTCTCCGATTTTGCATCATTGTTCTTGCTCTTCGAGTATGCCATCATTGATCACTCCAAATTTGCAAGTCCTTTCGTAACCTCCTGCATACAGCTTTGCTATATGAAATGGACAGCTCTGCTATATGAAATGGACAGCCTTGCTATATAAAATCGCGATAGAGAATATATGAGATGGACTCCTCGAACTGGAGATTGCTATATGAGATGGACTCCTCGAACTGGACTAGCCGGCCGAGGAACACGTATTCCGATTTCCGGTGAGGGAAAAGACAAAATATGTACAAGAGCATCTTGCACGGAATACGCTTTACCAGCAAAATCTTAGCCTTCGAAATCACTTTAAGGTATTGTGTTTGATGGATACGGGACAATACTAAATCATTGAAACATGTATTTCCATTGCTTGCGAATCCAATACACATGTAATAGTCTATTGCGTTTCCTTTTGATATTGTTCATGTCCTGACATATTTTTTTTACTCATCTCCGTATGAAAGAAGCATACCTGAACAGAAAGATAGTTTTTTTTTGCTATTATATTAAGAAAGCAATCATGCAAAGTACATGAATAAAGTAGAAGAGATGGGAACAAAAGTAGAATTTTAAAAAATGTTCTTAGTAATAAAAAAAATGAAACAATGATGGCATTGTGTAATCATGTGCTTTCAAGGTAGAGCTTAAATGGAGATCTAGATAACTTAAGATGTTAGATTACAATGTAGAGGTATGCTACCTCAACGAAGTGTATGGAGTAGTGTAAAGGTCATCTATAAATAGGCTGATAGAGAGATGTGGTCTTCTGTAGTGGGCTATACATGTGGTAGTATGTGGGTAGCCACTCCATGCAAAGTGGTATGTCACTCATATATGGGTGATGTGTGAGGTCTGTCAATGCACAATGTGGAAATCCAACCAATTTCTAGCAAACCATGCTATTTAGTTGGGTCGCAAATGTCAAAATCAATCTTTTGATTATGGAATTATCTCAACCTCAATGTGGGGTACACAAGTTAAAGTGCCTCTAGCTCGACCTTATCTTACATATCATTCTTACCAAGATCTTAGTTGGACCCGAGCCAAGTCTACCTATATTTTACATAAATGATCCAACATGGCATACATCCAACATGTAAGCTAGGATTCCCATTGATGTGTTAATGTAGAATTGGGTTCTCCTCACAATGGGGGCCGTAAAAATGTGTAACTAAGCATAAAATCATGATGGGTGGACATTAATCATATACTTACATCCCCCCCCCCTCTTCAATGTTTATTCAATGATGAATCAAGTAGAAATGGGCCCTATGTGTTGAAATAAGACAAAAGGATGACTACTATTCTACTCACATGCATATATCTAACAAGCTAAGGAGGAAGGAATAAAAGATAACAAAACATGATGAATGAATTAAAATGGAAATGACTTACATATGATGTTCTCTGAGCATGAAGACTATTCCATGAGGAGAGTGAGGGAACTCTAGCCAAGAGCTCGAGTGAATAACTTGTAAGGAGTGGTGAGGCCCTCCTTATATGGAGTTGAAGAAAAATCTCCTTGCATGTGGTATTAATGTGCCTGTATGAGAATGAAAGTGAGTTTAGACAAAAGGGTGGAGCATGGAACTCTCAACACCACCCCTCCATTTGATGAACCTTTTGTTTTTGATGTGATGGAACTAGTGATATATGGGAGCACTTAGTCCATTGGCTTTTTAGATCTAAGGACATTTGAGATCCGTAGACATATCTTGGACATATAGCATCCAAGTTTGGGACATATGACATCCTTGGTTTTCATGGACATATGGCATCCATGTGGCTTTTGTATCCATGGACATATGGGATATATGGTGTGTGGGAAATATGGCATCC
Source organism: Ceratopteris richardii (assembly GCA_020310875.1). Lineage (NCBI taxonomy): Eukaryota > Viridiplantae > Streptophyta > Polypodiopsida > Polypodiales > Pteridaceae > Ceratopteris > Ceratopteris richardii. The sequence continues at coordinate 191,471,838 of CM035418.1, read as the reverse complement.
CTGGGATCTTGAGACATATGGAATCCCAAGACATATACTTGGACATTTGGGATCCAAGGGGTTTTGTGGGGATCTAGGGACATATGGGATCCCTAGACATATAGGGTTTACACCATGGGGTAAGTGGTGCTTTGATCTTTGTAGTCCTTCAGATCGTTTCAAGAGGTCCTTTGAGCTTTGGTCATTTGATCCCCTTGTTGTAGCTTTTGAGGTCCATTTTTTGGATCCTTTGGTAGGGTCCTCCTTTATGCTTCGTCTTTGTTGGTTGTAAGCTGCCTTCAATACTTTTTATGGTAGAAGCATGTCTTTGATGTTGCTTTGGGTGCCCTTTAAGTGGCATATTCATGGGAGAGTAAACATGGGGTACTTTTCTTTAAGATAGCATTGGGAAGGTCATACCTTGAGTACTACTCAATGTGGTGACTAGCACTTTACAAGAGAGTGAACAAATGTTCATAATGTTGAAGTAATCATGGAGCTTAAAATGTGCCATTTCTGATGATCTTTGAGAGAGGAAAATGTTGTGTGTAAGCTTCAAAGTGCGCAATCACGTTTACCATAAATGTGAACCTCATCATCATTGTCATCCGATAGTGCAACTCATCTCCTTTGTTGCTACCTTATCTTTCCTCTGTAGTAGCCCAATTTCCAAGATGTCGAAATTGAGAAGCAAATGCTTATAAGCACTATTTATTGTGATGCAAAGTGTGTAGAAGCATTTTATTTTGCATTAAGGAGATTTATGAGATGCAAAAGTAAAAATAATAATGATGCAACTTCCAATAGAGTTTATATATGATGATGATAAGAAAGGTTATAAAAATGATGTCAATCATGCTTAGTAGAAAATGGTAATAGTGCTCAAAAGCACTTTTATTGGGAATTTAGGAAATGGGAGGGAAGGAGTAATAAGATGAAATGCATGCTAATGATGAAGATAGTGAGAGCAAGAATGCAACACCAAAGGCTGTAAAAAAGTTACCTATGCTCTGATACCATGTTGAAAAAAAAGGTCGACTACTACTCTATGCATATGCACATATCTAACACGCTAAGAAGGGAAAAATGAAAGATAACTAAACATGATGAATGAACTAAAATGGAAGTGGATTACATCTGATGCTCTATGAGCATGAAGACTCCATGAGGAGAGTGAGGGCACTCTAGCCAAGAGCTTGAGTGAATAATCTTGTAAGCAGTGAAGTGAGGCCCTCCTTATATGGAGTTGATGGAAAATCTCCTTGCATGTGGCATAAATGTGCTTGCATGAGCGTGAAAGTGAGTTTGGACAAAGGTTTGGAGCATGGAACTCCCAACACTATGCCCATCTATTGAAGATATCAATTATGTTATTCCTTTCGAAGTACTTTGATTAATATTTACATAAAATTTTCTTTTGTAGATAGTGTTCTAACTCCACAATTTAGTTAGTTCTCTATGATATGAAAGCTATCGTGATACAAGACCTCTATGTATTTATGTGAGCATGATGTACTAGATTCTTGCAATTGCAATACAAATTTGATTATGACATTGAACCATCACTGCCGTCAATAGTGGAAAGCCTACATCTCCAAGAATTCTCCCTAATTAGATCGTCTAACAAGAGGGCAAAATAGCTGATTTCTACTCCATTTTATTGGAAGAAAGTTCTACTATTGGTTGTTTCCTATCACCCCATGAGAAAATGCCTTAAACAAGTGAGAAAGGATATCTAAACATTTGTAGAATCACAGTCTCCTAAATAGTATGAAGCACTATACCCTTGAAGAGTATACACAAAGAATACATAGCGTCTAAGGTTCCTACAATTTACCTTTAAATTTACTTGCATCCATTTCAATGGATTTGTTTTGCGTTTTTAGACAATGTGTTCAAAAATCCTACAACACAAAAAATTTTTGGTCTATTGTTTTACAAAAACATAATTTCCAACATTCATTTTGTAATTTTGGCATCTATATTGTGTAATGGTATTTGTTGAGAGTTTAAGATATAGCAAGATAGGAGTGCTAATAGTTTTTCAACGCATCATCCCAAAATCTTAAAAAGCTTTTAGGTAGCATATATCTATTATTTCAGTAAAATCATGTATCCTCCGTTCTTACTTCTGTTCCAAGGTAAAAATGTGATATTATCTAAACCGATGTCCCAAACACATTGCTTGAGATATCATAGTAGTTTGTGATAAAACCTTCATGATGCCTTGTAATGATCAAATCATCTATAAACATGATACCAACCACTAGTTTATTATCTCTCTCATAACATGATCTTGGATCTTGAGTTAGCACAACACAATGTCTTTTTAAGTCTACAAACCTTGTTTCCGAAATAGGGAACCTCAAAACTTGGTGGTTTAGATATATTGACATCCTTGTTGAGGTATCCATTAAAAATGGCTAACTATGTATCAATCTAGAATATAGGATGCCTTTTATGTGCAACAACTACAAGTACCATGAACATCGTGGCCGTTTTAGTTGTTAGTGGAAATGTCTCTCGAACATGATATCCTTTCATCCATGATAATCCTTCATAAAGAATTTGAGCTTTGTAAATCTCTAAAGCATCATCTAACTTATAATTGGATTTCATAATCTATCTAGTACTAATTACCTTCTCTTTGGTGGTACATCAACCAATTTCTAAGTGTGCTGTTGTAGTATGTTGTCATACTCAGCCTACATTGTTGCTTTTCATTTGGGTTATGTTAGTGCTTCATCTATAATTGTGAGTTATCTCATTGATCCCATGATTTTAACTATACGAGACATGTTAAGAATGTGACGTGACGCCCTTTTGTGTGCGTCAATCCTCTTTGATCTATTAGATGCATTTAAAGATAATCCTAGAATAGTTTATGAAGGATTGCAATAATCTAAGAGCCATTGTGCCCACTTTGGTAGTGGTTTGGATTGTGTGAAAAAAAATCTACATTCTTGATGAGGGAATTTCATTATCTATTATCACGTTCTCTTCTTGGATCTTGACCTTTCTCAATCCCATTGTTAGAATGGTACTTGGTCTTTGTCTGACTTGCCTCCTGGCAAGAAGGCCATTGGCACTAAGTGGGTTTACAAGTTGAAGCGTAAGCTTGATGGAATAGTTGATAGGTATAAGGCTAGGCTTGTTGCAAAGGGTTATGCGCAGGAAAGATGCATTGATTTTGATAAGACCTTTCCACCTACATGTCTTATGACTACTGTTCGGAGCATATGTGCACTTGCAGCCCATCATGGTTGGAATGTACATTAGCTGGTCATTAAAACAACATTTCTGAATGGTGACTTGCATGAAGAAGTGTATGTTTTTTAGCCCCGTGGCTTTGTGCAAAAAGGGCATGAAAACCAGGTGTGTAGATTAAAGAAGGCATTATATGGTTTAAAGCAAGCACCACATGCTTGGTATGAGAAGATAGATGCCTATCTGATTGCACATGGTTTTGAGAAAAATCCAACTGAAAGCACCTTATATGTTAAGCGTGCTACTAATGATGTGCTTCTGATCATTGTTGTCTATGTTGATGACATGCTGCTCTTTGGTCCTATTGAGAAGCATATTGCTGATTTTAAGGCTGATTTGCATGCCTCATTTGAGATGTCTGATTTGGGGCATTTGCATCACTATTTGGGCATTTAGTTTATGCAACTTGATAGTGGAATGGCTTTGTGTCAAACATATATATTGACACACTATTGCAGCGTTTTGGCCTTGAAGACTGTAAGCCTATTGCCAATCCTATGGAGACAAGTTTACGATTGAGTCTTCATGATGCTTGAGATGCATTTGATGCTATCCTCTATGAGCATGCAATTGGATGCCTGATTTACTTATGCATTACTTGGCCAGATATTCAGTTTGCTGTCTCACAGAGGAGCAAGTTTATGCATTGCCCAAGAGTCAAGCATTGGTAGGCGGTTAAGCGCATCGTTTGCTACTTGAGTGGTACCCGACTACTTGGTTTGTTTTATCCCAAGGGGGGATCACTACCTCTAGATTTGCATGCTTTTTTTGCCTCTGATTGGGCTGGTTGCTATGACACTCATGTGTCCACTAGTGGCTTTTGCTTCATGCTTGGTAGCTCATGTATATCTTGGTTGAGCAAGAAGTAGCCTACTGTGGCCACTTCTAGTTTTGAGGTTGAGTATAGGGTAGCTTTCACAGCGACTATTGAGTGTGTGTGGGTTAGACACCTTATACTTTTTGGGTGTTGGTCAGTCTTCTGCCACCACCATCTTCACTGATAGTCAGAGTGCATTGGCAGTTGCAAGGAACCCTGTGTTCCATGCTCGCACTAAGCACATTGTGGAGTGATTTCCACATAGCTTGGCACTTCCTTATACATGAGTGCTAGCTACTTGTTCACTGCATCACTCCCAGGTGGGATTTGTTATATTTAGGTAGTGATGTGTGTGAACACTCTAGGACCGTCAGGGCACTTTTTCCCTCTTTAGGATGTTTTTTTTCCCTCAGCTTGTATATACACCTATTGCCCTAATGGGATAGTTATCTTTGTACATTCTCTGGTAATACATTTAGTATTGTGTGTTGTGCTCCAAGCTTCTTCTTCTTCCTTGTGTTGTTCCCGTGCTTCCACAGATGTCTAACTCCAACACTTCCAAGTCAGAGAACAATGCTACATTTCCTTATACATGATTGGAGCATCCTGAATCAATGTAAAAGACATGATCATCATCCTTACCCTGCTTCAATGATAGGTTCATGAGAAGAAGTGAGTCTTCTTCGCTTTGATCCTTAGTGTAGTTGTTGTAGTCCTTCCCTTCCTCTATATCCATTTTGGTAGTTGTTGTTGTTGTTGTTGTTGTGATAGTTGTTGTTGTATCCTCCATTATATCTACCTCTATTTGATCAATAGCCACCTCTGTTGAATCCTCTTCCTCTTAAGTTCCTTGTATTCTTGTAACACACTTCAGTAGTGTGATTAGAATAACCACATATGTTGCAAGGTTGAGATGGTTGATGTCTCCCCATGCCTTGCTTTCCACCTCTACCTCGGCCTCTAGCTTTTCCTGTTCCTGTGAAGTTAGCTTGAAAAGAACTTCCTTCATCTTCATTCTTCTTTGACTTTGATTTGTCCTTAGCTTTAACTTTATCGGAGTAAAGGGCACAAGATTGATTACCTCTTGAGGATTCACCATTTTTGTTGAGCTTTGCTTCATGTGTGAAGAGTTGAACCATTAGAGTATTAAGATCTAGTACCTGCATGTCCATGTAAAGATCCATGGTAGTTGTGAAGGATTCCCACTTGTCATCTACTTTAATTCCATTGATAATTTGCCTTATGATTATTCTCTTCTTCAATCACCTCTCCAATGCTTCCTAATTGATAAAAAATGTCCTTCAATATTTGTGATATAATCAGTCACACTTTGTTCAAGGCTTTTCTTCAATGTTGTAAATTCCATCCACAATTGATTCTTCCTTGCTCTAGTGTTTGAAGAAAAGAAAGCAGTAAGAGCATTCCAGGTCTCCTTTGAGGTCTTGCATCCTTTCACATGAGGTAAAAGAAAATCAGAGATTGAGTTTAGAATGTATGACCTTGCTAATGCATCCTTTGAACACCAGATTGTGAGTCTTTCTTGCTCTTCAACTGATGGTCACACTTTGCTTCTCATAGTTGGCATGACTTCATCTTTAGATATGTATCCAAAGAGATTTCTTCCTTGAAGGTAAGCCTCCATCCTCAAAGACCATGCTGGGTAGTTTTTTCTATCCAATTTTTCAATGGTAGAAGGAAAACCATCTGCCATGTTGATTTGACAAAGCTTTGATACCACTATGAGAAGAGATGGTGATACACTCCGAAGATGATGCTAGTGCTGCAATAACCTGCTCTACACTTGCCAAGTTTCACTCCAAGAATGCTTAATAGACACTTTGAGCTTGCTAATGATGCAATAAAACCTCCTAAGTACTTTGGAAGATCATTATCCAATTGATTTATCAAAACAGATAATCCAACACAAAATAGATGATAAAAAACTTGCTATTTTGGGATGAAGAGCACTGGTTTTTTACTTAGAGCTCACAATCTCCTAAAAATTAACTAGAGAAACGTTGCACACATGCAATTGAATATATGGTGAATCTAAAGCAACACATTTGATGAATGTTAATGTAGTATACTGAAAGAAACCAATTTAGGAACATTGGGGTGTCATCTTGACTATTCAGGAGTAAACTACCTACATACATAGGTCACTTCAAATTGATGTAGCTCACAGAATAAAGATCCAAATGGAATGAAAATTGAGATCAAGAAAATACACTTATCACTTTGACTATAGCAATTTAAGTCACTTCCAGAGAGTAAGTATGTTGAGATAAATTGCTAATCAAAGGTGACTGAGGAAGATCGAGTAAACCTGAGAGAGTAGTTGTAGAGAACTCCAAGTATGATCAAGGAAATCAATAAGTATTGCATATATGATACATGAAATTGATGGGAATGAAGCATGGCAAGGAGGAGCACAATGTGGGCTTCAATGATGATCCAAGTCTCCATTCTAATCTCCTCTAAAGGACTACTGTACCCCACGACTTTCCTCATGAGCTTTTATAGGAATTTTTGAATTCAAATTTGGTGGGGATTCCACCTATAAGTTGCTCCATTCTAGGGAATCATATCAAATGTATTCCTCCTACTTGGATTTCATGATTTTCACATACCAAGGTTGCGGGATTCCTTTTTCCCTTTTTAACATTTGAAGATTCTTAGTTTCTACTTTTACAAGAGAAAGGTTTTATGGCTTCTCTCATTGAGAGTTCATAAAAGGTCATTACACAAATGATTTTAATCAAGTACTAGGCTTGGCAAAATGCACCAACACAAATGCACTATCGTAATGCTTGTGTAGGCTATTTCATCTTTTTGTGCCAAAGATATATACAGGTTCTAGTTCGCTAATATAAGCATCTCGAAGTCTCCTACACATTTAGCAAAACTCTTTAGGGTAGTTCTATTCAACATTTTTAGACAATCATTTTTCTGCATCAAGGTATCTTTGTTAGTGGCCATGGATGAAAGTAGTGATGTATTTTGTATGTTGGTTGTTGAGGATAAGTTGGATGGTATGAATTATCCATTATGGGATTATATGGTGCATCATGTATTGGCCAGAAAAGGACTATGGAATATTGTGCATGGTGTTGAAAAACCTCGTACTACATTTGCAAATACAGGTACTAAAGCTGATGCAGATGGCATCGAAGATGGTGATATTTTGCAGATTCCTGTTCGTGCTATGGTTTCTGTTGCATCTACTATAGAGCAAATTTGTTGGGATGGTAGAGATGCTCAGGCACTTGCATTGTTAGTCTTGTCTGTCAAACGTGCCATTATTCCTCACATTCGCTCTTGCAGAACAACTAAGGATGCTTGGGATACACTTACCACGTTGTACCAGGCTAGGAATGAGGCTCGTGTTGCTTACCTCTGAAAATAGTTGGATAGTGAGCACATGAATGAAGGTGATTGTATGGATAGTTTTTTGACAAAGATCAAAGACTTGAAGGAATAGTTGATTTTTGTTGATGAAGTCATACCAGATAACTCACTTGTGCAGACCATTCTGAATGTTCTTCCTGATTCATATATGAGTTTTGCTTCTACTCTTTGTTTGATGATGAAGGCAATCCAAATGCCTTGACATTTGAGGAGTTAGTCTCTGTTCTTTTGTAGGAAGATCAGTCTAGGCAGAATAGGTCCATTATGTGTGTTGTAGATAAAGCTTTCCTTGCTAGTCAAAAGGGCAAAGGTAAATGGAGCTCATCTATTAGTAAGCAGAAATCTACAAATGCTGCACATTTGAAGAAGGAAGACAAAGATGAGAAGAAATAAAAAAAGTAGAAATTCTTTTGTAAGTACTATAAATGAAACAATCATATAATAAAGAACTATCTAAAACTGGCTGCAAAAGAGGAAAAGAAAAAAGAGGCTAGAATGGTTGTTGCACAAGCTTGTACACCGAAAACAGAGTCTGCAAATCTTGTGTAGAATGAAGAATGGGCATTTACTACTGTTTGTAGTTTTGACCCATCTTCTCATGACCAGTGTATGTCTCTAGTAGACTCAGATGTTTGGTATTTCGATACTAGGGCAACCAAACATATTACCTCACAACATAGTTTCTTCACTTCACTTGAGCTTGCCCCTATAGGGAATACTCTCACATGCATCAACAACTCCTCTTATCCTTTCATGGGAGTTGGTAAGATCATTTTGACTATTGCTGATGGTATTTATTTCACTTTGTCAGATGCTTTATTTGTGTGAGGGATCAAGAAAAATCTATTATCAGTTTTGGCATTAGCCAAGATTGGCTTAGTTGTGAAATTTGTTGATGACAAAGGTACAATTCATCATCTATCAAATGATGACATGATTATTGCTCCTCGCATTTTATGCCATGGGTTAAATAACCTCATACAATATGAAAAATTTATGAATGATTCAGCATGTGCAATACATGATTCTCAGGCTATGTCACATGCAAAGCTTTGGCATGTGCACTTTGGTCATCTGAATTTTGAAAGATTGCTACGCCTACAAAATATCAGGGGTAAGATCTGTTTTGCTAAAGTTATTTCCCAGAGCATAGTTGATCATTTTAAATGATTCCACTTGAAATCATTAGAAATCTAAGCTAATTGAATTCCCCCAAAAGGAATTTTGCCAATTCTTACTGTACTGTGAGCCCTAAGAAAAAGAAATAGTAAGTGTATGGACTAAAATAAAAAGTTTTTTCAACACTAGTTATTCTTGAACTAGTCTCTTTTGGATTAAGTGTTTCAAGTATCAATTCCAAAGTACATGGGTACTTTCTTGGTGTCATTTGCAAGCTAAAAGGGCCTACTTTATAACTCTGAAGTTCATTAGGGTTGGTACAATGCAAATTTTAGCAATACCATCTCCCTTCATTGAGGTGTCACATTTGCTCATATGTGGAGTGCTTCTGAAGTGGCATGAAAGCTTCAACGCCCACGAAATTAAGGTCTCTATCACTCACTCACTAATAGAGAATGAAGACTGTTGGCATAATTGCTTTACGCGGAAAGAACTTGCGCTTGATTTTCGCACGAGAAAGTAGATGATTTTCATGCTAGAACTATACATGAGAAAAGCACAAGGAGTAGAGTGTTCGAAAGAAGTGACACGTGAACGAATGAAAGAGGAAAGTCGTTAATGGTGGTTCGTGATCCTTTTTCACATTAACAGCATGACTGTGCACCCTTCTTCTTTCTCTCCGATTTTGCATCATTGTTCTTGCTCTTCGAGTATGCCATCATTGATCACTCCAAATTTGCAAGTCCTTTCGTAACCTCCTGCATACAGCTTTGCTATATGAAATGGACAGCTCTGCTATATGAAATGGACAGCCTTGCTATATAAAATCGCGATAGAGAATATATGAGATGGACTCCTCGAACTGGAGATTGCTATATGAGATGGACTCCTCGAACTGGACTAGCCGGCCGAGGAACACGTATTCCGATTTCCGGTGAGGGAAAAGACAAAATATGTACAAGAGCATCTTGCACGGAATACGCTTTACCAGCAAAATCTTAGCCTTCGAAATCACTTTAAGGTATTGTGTTTGATGGATACGGGACAATACTAAATCATTGAAACATGTATTTCCATTGCTTGCGAATCCAATACACATGTAATAGTCTATTGCGTTTCCTTTTGATATTGTTCATGTCCTGACATATTTTTTTTACTCATCTCCGTATGAAAGAAGCATACCTGAACAGAAAGATAGTTTTTTTTTGCTATTATATTAAGAAAGCAATCATGCAAAGTACATGAATAAAGTAGAAGAGATGGGAACAAAAGTAGAATTTTAAAAAATGTTCTTAGTAATAAAAAAAATGAAACAATGATGGCATTGTGTAATCATGTGCTTTCAAGGTAGAGCTTAAATGGAGATCTAGATAACTTAAGATGTTAGATTACAATGTAGAGGTATGCTACCTCAACGAAGTGTATGGAGTAGTGTAAAGGTCATCTATAAATAGGCTGATAGAGAGATGTGGTCTTCTGTAGTGGGCTATACATGTGGTAGTATGTGGGTAGCCACTCCATGCAAAGTGGTATGTCACTCATATATGGGTGATGTGTGAGGTCTGTCAATGCACAATGTGGAAATCCAACCAATTTCTAGCAAACCATGCTATTTAGTTGGGTCGCAAATGTCAAAATCAATCTTTTGATTATGGAATAATCTCAACCTCAATGTGGGGTACACAAGTTAAAGTGCCTCTAGCTCGACCTTATCTTACATATCATTCTTACCAAGATCTTAGTTGGACCCGAGCCAAGTCTACCTATATTTTACATAAATGATCCAACATGGCATACATCCAACATGTAAGCTAGGATTCCCATTGATGTGTTAATGTAGAATTGGGTTCTCCTCACAATGGGGGCCGTAAAAATGTGTAACTAAGCATAAAATCATGATGGGTGGACATTAATCATATACTTACATCCCCCCCCCTCTTCAATGTTTATTCAATGATGAATCAAGTAGAAATGGGCCCTATGTGTTGAAATAAGACAAAAGGATGACTACTATTCTACTCACATGCATATATCTAACAAGCTAAGGAGGAAGGAATAAAAGATAACAAAACATGATGAATGAATTAAAATGGAAATGACTTACATATGATGTTCTCTGAGCATGAAGACTATTCCATGAGGAGAGTGAGGGAACTCTAGCCAAGAGCTCGAGTGAATAACTTGTAAGGAGTGGTGAGGCCCTCCTTATATGGAGTTGAAGAAAAATCTCCTTGCATGTGGTATTAATGTGCCTGTATGAGAATGAAAGTGAGTTTAGACAAAAGGGTGGAGCATGGAACTCTCAACACCACCCCTCCATTTGATGAACCTTTTGTTTTTGATGTGATGGAACTAGTGATATATGGGAGCACTTAGTCCATTGGCTTTTTAGATCTAAGGACATTTGAGATCCGTAGACATATCTTGGACATATAGCATCCAAGTTTGGGACATATGACATCCTTGGTTTTCATGGACATATGGCATCCATGTGGCTTTTGTATCCATGGACATATGGGATATATGGTGTGTGGGAAATATGGCATCCCTGGGATCTTGAGACATATGGAATCCCAAGACATATACTTGGACATTTGGGATCCAAGGGGTTTTGTGGGGATCTAGGGACATATGGGATCCCTAGACATATAGGGTTTACACCATGGGGTAAGTGGTGCTTTGATCTTTGTAGTCCTTCAGATCGTTTCAAGAGGTCCTTTGAGCTTTGGTCATTTGATCCCCTTGTTGTAGCTTTTGAGGTCCATTTTTTGGATCCTTTGGTAGGGTCCTCCTTTATGCTTCGTCTTTGTTGGTTGTAAGCTGCCTTCAATACTTTTTATGGTAGAAGCATGTCTTTGATGTTGCTTTGGGTGCCCTTTAAGTGGCATATTCATGGGAGAGTAAACATGGGGTACTTTTCTTTAAGATAGCATTGGGAAGGTCATACCTTGAGTACTACTCAATGTGGTGACTAGCACTTTACAAGAGAGTGAACAAATGTTCATAATGTTGAAGTAATCATGGAGCTTAAAATGTGCCATTTCTGATGATCTTTGAGAGAGGAAAATGTTGTGTGTAAGCTTCAAAGTGCGCAATCACGTTTACCATAAATGTGAACCTCATCATCATTGTCATCCGATAGTGCAACTCATCTCCTTTGTTGCTACCTTATCTTTCCTCTGTAGTAGCCCAATTTCCAAGATGTCGAAATTGAGAAGCAAATGCTTATAAGCACTATTTATTGTGATGCAAAGTGTGTAGAAGCATTTTATTTTGCATTAAGGAGATTTATGAGATGCAAAAGTAAAAATAATAATGATGCAACTTCCAATAGAGTTTATATATGATGATGATAAGAAAGGTTATAAAAATGATGTCAATCATGCTTAGTAGAAAATGGTAATAGTGCTCAAAAGCACTTTTATTGGGAATTTAGGAAATGGGAGGGAAGGAGTAATAAGATGAAATGCATGCTAATGATGAAGATAGTGAGAGCAAGAATGCAACACCAAAGGCTGTAAAAAAGTTACCTATGCTCTGATACCATGTTGAAAAAAAAGGTCGACTACTACTCTATGCATATGCACATATCTAACACGCTAAGAAGGGAAAAATGAAAGATAACTAAACATGATGAATGAACTAAAATGGAAGTGGATTACATCTGATGCTCTATGAGCATGAAGACTCCATGAGGAGAGTGAGGGCACTCTAGCCAAGAGCTTGAGTGAATAATCTTGTAAGCAGTGAAGTGAGGCCCTCCTTATATGGAGTTGATGGAAAATCTCCTTGCATGTGGCATAAATGTGCTTGCATGAGCGTGAAAGTGAGTTTGGACAAAGGTTTGGAGCATGGAACTCCCAACACTATGCCCATCTATTGAAGATATCAATTATGTTATTCCTTTCGAAGTACTTTGATTAATATTTACATAAAATTTTCTTTTGTAGATAGTGTTCTAACTCCACAATTTAGTTAGTTCTCTATGATATGAAAGCTATCGTGATACAAGACCTCTATGTATTTATGTGAGCATGATGTACTAGATTCTTGCAATTGCAATACAAATTTGATTATGACATTGAACCATCACTGCCGTCAATAGTGGAAAGCCTACATCTCCAAGAATTCTCCCTAATTAGATCGTCTAACAAGAGGGCAAAATAGCTGATTTCTACTCCATTTTATTGGAAGAAAGTTCTACTATTGGTTGTTTCCTATCACCCCATGAGAAAATGCCTTAAACAAGTGAGAAAGGATATCTAAACATTTGTAGAATCACAGTCTCCTAAATAGTATGAAGCACTATACCCTTGAAGAGTATACACAAAGAATACATAGCGTCTAAGGTTCCTACAATTTACCTTTAAATTTACTTGCATCCATTTCAATGGATTTGTTTTGCGTTTTTAGACAATGTGTTCAAAAATCCTACAACACAAAAAATTTTTGGTCTATTGTTTTACAAAAACATAATTTCCAACATTCATTTTGTAATTTTGGCATCTATATTGTGTAATGGTATTTGTTGAGAGTTTAAGATATAGCAAGATAGGAGTGCTAATAGTTTTTCAACGCATCATCCCAAAATCTTAAAAAGCTTTTAGGTAGCATATATCTATTATTTCAGTAAAATCATGTATCCTCCGTTCTTACTTCTGTTCCAAGGTAAAAATGTGATATTATCTAAACCGATGTCCCAAACACATTGCTTGAGATATCATAGTAGTTTGTGATAAAACCTTCATGATGCCTTGTAATGATCAAATCATCTATAAACATGATACCAACCACTAGTTTATTATCTCTCTCATAACATGATCTTGGATCTTGAGTTAGCACAACACAATGTCTTTTTAAGTCTACAAACCTTGTTTCCGAAATAGGGAACCTCAAAACTTGGTGGTTTAGATATATTGACATCCTTGTTGAGGTATCCATTAAAAATGGCTAACTATGTATCAATCTAGAATATAGGATGCCTTTTATGTGCAACAACTACAAGTACCATGAACATCGTGGCCGTTTTAGTTGTTAGTGGAAATGTCTCTCGAACATGATATCCTTTCATCCATGATAATCCTTCATAAAGAATTTGAGCTTTGTAAATCTCTAAAGCATCATCTAACTTATAATTGGATTTCATAATCTATCTAGTACTAATTACCTTCTCTTTGGTGGTACATCAACCAATTTCTAAGTGTGCTGTTGTAGTATGTTGTCATACTCAGCCTACATTGTTGCTTTTCATTTGGGTTATGTTAGTGCTTCATCTATAATTGTGAGTTATCTCATTGATCCCATGATTTTAACTATACGAGACATGTTAAGAATGTGACGTGACGCCCTTTTGTGTGCGTCAATCCTCTTTGATCTATTAGATGCATTTAAAGATAATCCTAGAATAGTTTATGAAGGATTGCAATAATCTAAGAGCCATTGTGCCCACTTTGGTAGTGGTTTGGATTGTGTGAAAAAAAATCTACATTCTTGATGAGGGAATTTCATTATCTATTATCACGTTCTCTTCTTGGATCTTGACCTTTCTCAATCCCATTGTTAGAATGGTACTTGGTCTTTGTCTGACTTGCCTCCTGGCAAGAAGGCCATTGGCACTAAGTGGGTTTACAAGTTGAAGCGTAAGCTTGATGGAATAGTTGATAGGTATAAGGCTAGGCTTGTTGCAAAGGGTTATGCGCAGGAAAGATGCATTGATTTTGATAAGACCTTTCCACCTACATGTCTTATGACTACTGTTCGGAGCATATGTGCACTTGCAGCCCATCATGGTTGGAATGTACATTAGCTGGTCATTAAAACAACATTTCTGAATGGTGACTTGCATGAAGAAGTGTATGTTTTTTAGCCCCGTGGCTTTGTGCAAAAAGGGCATGAAAACCAGGTGTGTAGATTAAAGAAGGCATTATATGGTTTAAAGCAAGCACCACATGCTTGGTATGAGAAGATAGATGCCTATCTGATTGCACATGGTTTTGAGAAAAATCCAACTGAAAGCACCTTATATGTTAAGCGTGCTACTAATGATGTGCTTCTGATCATTGTTGTCTATGTTGATGACATGCTGCTCTTTGGTCCTATTGAGAAGCATATTGCTGATTTTAAGGCTGATTTGCATGCCTCATTTGAGATGTCTGATTTGGGGCATTTGCATCACTATTTGGGCATTTAGTTTATGCAACTTGATAGTGGAATGGCTTTGTGTCAAACATATATATTGACACACTATTGCAGCTGTTTTGGCCTTGAAGACTGTAAGCCTATTGCCAATCCTATGGAGACAAGTTTACGATTGAGTCTTCATGATGCTTGAGATGCATTTGATGCTATCCTCTATGAGCAGGCAATTGGATGCCTGATTTACTTATGCATTACTTGGCCAGATATTCAGTTTGCTGTCTCACAGAGGAGCAAGTTTATGCATTGCCCAAGAGTCAAGCATTGGTAGGCGGTTAAGCGCATCGTTTGCTACTTGAGTGGTACCCGACTACTTGGTTTGTTTTATCCCAAGGGGGGATCACTACCTCTAGATTTGCATGCTTTTTTTGCCTCTGATTGGGCTGGTTGCTATGACACTCATGTGTCCACTAGTGGCTTTTGCTTCATGCTTGGTAGCTCATGTATATCTTGGTTGAGCAAGAAGTAGCCTACTGTGGCCACTTCTAGTTTTGAGGTTGAGTATAGGGTAGCTTTCACAGCGACTATTGAGTGTGTGTGGGTTAGACACCTTATACTTTTTGGGTGTTGGTCAGTCTTCTGCCACCACCATCTTCACTGATAGTCAGAGTGCATTGGCAGTTGCAAGGAACCCTGTGTTCCATGCTCGCACTAAGCACATTGTGGAGTGATTTCCACATAGCTTGGCACTTCCTTATACATGAGTGCTAGCTACTTGTTCACTGCATCACTCCCAGGTGGGATTTGTTATATTTAGGTAGTGATGTGTGTGAACACTCTAGGACCGTCAGGGCACTTTTTCCCTCTTTAGGATGTTTTTTTTCCCTCAGCTTGTATATACACCTATTGCCCTAATGGGATAGTTATCTTTGTACATTCTCTGGTAATACATTTAGTATTGTGTGTTGTGCTCCAAGCTTCTTCTTCTTCCTTGTGTTGTTCCCGTGCTTCCACAGATGTCTAACTCCAACACTTCCAAGTCAGAGAACAATGCTACATTTCCTTATACATGATTGGAGCATCCTGAATCAATGTAAAAGACATGATCATCATCCTTACCCTGCTTCAATGATAGGTTCATGAGAAGAAGTGAGTCTTCTTCGCTTTGATCCTTAGTGTAGTTGTTGTAGTCCTTCCCTTCCTCTATATCCATTTTGGTAGTTGTTGTTGTTGTTGTTGTTGTGATAGTTGTTGTTGTATCCTCCATTATATCTACCTCTATTTGATCAATAGCCACCTCTGTTGAATCCTCTTCCTCTTAAGTTCCTTGTATTCTTGTAACACACTTCAGTAGTGTGATTAGAATAACCACATATGTTGCAAGGTTGAGATGGTTGATGTCTCCCCATGCCTTGCTTTCCACCTCTACCTCGGCCTCTAGCTTTTCCTGTTCCTTGTGAAGTTAGCTTGAAAAGAACTTCCTTCATCTTCATTCTTCTTTGACTTTGATTTGTCCTTAGCTTTAACTTTATCAGAGTAAAGGGCACAAGATTGATTACCTCTTGAGGATTCACCATTTTTGTTGAGCTTTGCTTCATGTGTGAAGAGTTGAACCATTAGAGTATTAAGATCTAGTACCTGCATGTCCATGTAAAGATCCATGGTAGTTGTGAAGGATTCCCACTTGTCATCTACTTTAATTCCATTGATAATTTGCCTTATGATTATTCTCTTCTTCAATCACCTCTCCAATGCTTCCTAATTGATAAAAAATGTCCTTCAATATTTGTGATATAATCAGTCACACTTTGTTCAAGGCTTTTCTTCAATGTTGTAAATTCCATCCACAATTGATTCTTCCTTGCTCTAGTGTTTGAAGAAAAGAAAGCAGTAAGAGCATTCCAGGTCTCCTTTGAGGTCTTGCATCCTTTCACATGAGGTAAAAGAAAATCAGAGATTGAGTTTAGAATGTATGACCTTGCTAATGCATCCTTTGAACACCAGATTGTGAGTCTTTCTTGCTCTTCAACTGATGGTCACACTTTGCTTCTCATAGTTGGCATGACTTCATCTTTAGATATGTATCCAAAGAGATTTCTTCCTTGAAGGTAAGCCTCCATCCTCAAAGACCATGCTGGGTAGTTTTTTCTATCCAATTTTTCAATGGTAGAAGGAAAACCATCTGCCATGTTGATTTGACAAAGCTTTGATACCACTATGAGAAGAGATGGTGATACACTCCGAAGATGATGCTAGTGCTGCAATAACCTGCTCTACACTTGCCAAGTTTCACTCCAAGAATGCTTAATAGACACTTTGAGCTTGCTAATGATGCAATAAAACCTCCTAAGTACTTTGGAAGATCATTATCCAATTGATTTATCAAAACAGATAATCCAACACAAAATAGATGATAAAAAACTTGCTATTTTGGGATGAAGAGCACTGGTTTTTTACTTAGAGCTCACAATCTCCTAAAAATTAACTAGAGAAACGTTGCACACATGCAATTGAATATATGGTGAATCTAAAGCAACACATTTGATGAATGTTAATGTAGTATACTGAAAGAAACCAATTTAGGAACATTGGGGTGTCATCTTGACTATTCAGGAGTAAACTACCTACATACATAGGTCACTTCAAATTGATGTAGCTCACAGAATAAAGATCCAAATGGAATGAAAATTGAGATCAAGAAAATACACTTATCACTTTGACTATAGCAATTTAAGTCACTTCCAGAGAGTAAGTATGTTGAGATAAATTGCTAATCAAAGGTGACTGAGGAAGATCGAGTAAACCTGAGAGAGTAGTTGTAGAGAACTCCAAGTATGATCAAGGAAATCAATAAGTATTGCATATATGATACATGAAATTGATGGGAATGAAGCATGGCAAGGAGGAGCACAATGTGGGCTTCAATGATGATCCAAGTCTCCATTCTAATCTCCTCTAAAGGACTACTGTACCCCACGACTTTCCTCATGAGCTTTTATAGGAATTTTTGAATTCAAATTTGGTGGGGATTCCACCTATAAGTTGCTCCATTCTAGGGAATCATATCAAATGTATTCCTCCTACTTGGATTTCATGATTTTCACATACCAAGGTTGCGGGATTCCTTTTTCCCTTTTTAACATTTGAAGATTCTTAGTTTCTACTTTTACAAGAGAAAGGTTTTATGGCTTCTCTCATTGAGAGTTCATAAAAGGTCATTACACAAATGATTTTAATCAAGTACTAGGCTTGGCAAAATGCACCAACACAAATGCACTATCGTAATGCTTGTGTAGGCTATTTCATCTTTTTGTGCCAAAGATATATACAGGTTCTAGTTCGCTAATATAAGCATCTCGAAGTCTCCTACACATTTAGCAAAACTCTTTAGGGTAGTTCTATTCAACATTTTTAGACAATCATTTTTCTGCATCAAGGTATCTTTGTTAGTGGCCATGGATGAAAGTAGTGATGTATTTTGTATGTTGGTTGTTGAGGATAAGTTGGATGGTATGAATTATCCATTATGGGATTATATGGTGCATCATGTATTGGCCAGAAAAGGACTATGGAATATTGTGCATGGTGTTGAAAAACCTCGTACTACATTTGCAAATACAGGTACTAAAGCTGATGCAGATGGCATCGAAGATGGTGATATTTTGCAGATTCCTGTTCGTGCTATGGTTTCTGTTGCATCTACTATAGAGCAAATTTGTTGGGATGGTAGAGATGCTCAGGCACTTGCATTGTTAGTCTTGTCTGTCAAACGTGCCATTATTCCTCACATTCGCTCTTGCAGAACAACTAAGGATGCTTGGGATACACTTACCACGTTGTACCAGGCTAGGAATGAGGCTCG
This sequence comes from Ceratopteris richardii, assembly GCA_020310875.1. Classification (NCBI taxonomy): domain Eukaryota; kingdom Viridiplantae; phylum Streptophyta; class Polypodiopsida; order Polypodiales; family Pteridaceae; genus Ceratopteris; species Ceratopteris richardii. The sequence continues at coordinate 191,453,251 of CM035418.1, read as the reverse complement.
TGTTGCTTACCTCTGAAAATAGTTGGATAGTGAGCACATGAATGAAGGTGATTGTATGGATAGTTTTTTGACAAAGATCAAAGACTTGAAGGAATAGTTGATTTTTGTTGATGAAGTCATACCAGATAACTCACTTGTGCAGACCATTCTGAATGTTCTTCCTGATTCATATATGAGTTTTGCTTCTACTCTTTGTTTGATGATGAAGGCAATCCAAATGCCTTGACATTTGAGGAGTTAGTCTCTGTTCTTTTGTAGGAAGATCAGTCTAGGCAGAATAGGTCCATTATGTGTGTTGTAGATAAAGCTTTCCTTGCTAGTCAAAAGGGCAAAGGTAAATGGAGCTCATCTATTAGTAAGCAGAAATCTACAAATGCTGCACATTTGAAGAAGGAAGACAAAGATGAGAAGAAATAAAAAAAGTAGAAATTCTTTTGTAAGTACTATAAATGAAACAATCATATAATAAAGAACTATCTAAAACTGGCTGCAAAAGAGGAAAAGAAAAAAGAGGCTAGAATGGTTGTTGCACAAGCTTGTACACCGAAAACAGAGTCTGCAAATCTTGTGTAGAATGAAGAATGGGCATTTACTACTGTTTGTAGTTTTGACCCATCTTCTCATGACCAGTGTATGTCTCTAGTAGACTCAGATGTTTGGTATTTCGATACTAGGGCAACCAAACATATTACCTCACAACATAGTTTCTTCACTTCACTTGAGCTTGCCCCTATAGGGAATACTCTCACATGCATCAACAACTCCTCTTATCCTTTCATGGGAGTTGGTAAGATCATTTTGACTATTGCTGATGGTATTTATTTCACTTTGTCAGATGCTTTATTTGTGTGAGGGATCAAGAAAAATCTATTATCAGTTTTGGCATTAGCCAAGATTGGCTTAGTTGTGAAATTTGTTGATGACAAAGGTACAATTCATCATCTATCAAATGATGACATGATTATTGCTCCTCGCATTTTATGCCATGGGTTAAATAACCTCATACAATATGAAAAATTTATGAATGATTCAGCATGTGCAATACATGATTCTCAGGCTATGTCACATGCAAAGCTTTGGCATGTGCACTTTGGTCATCTGAATTTTGAAAGATTGCTACGCCTACAAAATATCAGGGGTAAGATCTGTTTTGCTAAAGTTATTTCCCATAGCATAGTTGATCATTTTAAATGATTCCACTTGAAATCATTAGAAATCTAAGCTAATTGAATTCCCCCAAAAGGAATTTTGCCAATTCTTACTGTACTGTGAGCCCTAAGAAAAAGAAATAGTAAGTGTATGGACTAAAATAAAAAGTTTTTTCAACACTAGTTATTCTTGAACTAGTCTCTTTTGGATTAAGTGTTTCAAGTATCAATTCCAAAGTACATGGGTACTTTCTTGGTGTCATTTGCAAGCTAAAAGGGCCTACTTTATAACTCTGAAGTTCATTAGGGTTGGTACAATGCAAATTTTAGCAATACCATCTCCCTTCATTGAGGTGTCACATTTGCTCATATGTGGAGTGCTTCTGAAGTGGCATGAAAGCTTCAACGCCCACGAAATTAAGGTCTCTATCACTCACTCACTAATAGAGAATGAAGACTGTTGGCATAATTGCTTTACGCGGAAAGAACTTGCGCTTGATTTTCGCACGAGAAAGTAGATGATTTTCATGCTAGAACTATACATGAGAAAAGCACAAGGAGTAGAGTGTTCGAAAGAAGTGACACGTGAACGAATGAAAGAGGAAAGTCGTTAATGGTGGTTCGTGATCCTTTTTCACATTAACAGCATGACTGTGCACCCTTCTTCTTTCTCTCCGATTTTGCATCATTGTTCTTGCTCTTCGAGTATGCCATCATTGATCACTCCAAATTTGCAAGTCCTTTCGTAACCTCCTGCATACAGCTTTGCTATATGAAATGGACAGCTCTGCTATATGAAATGGACAGCCTTGCTATATAAAATCGCGATAGAGAATATATGAGATGGACTCCTCGAACTGGAGATTGCTATATGAGATGGACTCCTCGAACTGGACTAGCCGGCCGAGGAACACGTATTCCGATTTCCGGTGAGGGAAAAGACAAATATGTACAAGAGCATCTTGCACGGAATACGCTTTACCAGCAAAATCTTAGCCTTCGAAATCACTTTAAGGTATTGTGTTTGATGGATACGGGACAATACTAAATCATTGAAACATGTATTTCCATTGCTTGCGAATCCAATACACATGTAATAGTCTATTGCGTTTCCTTTTGATATTGTTCATGTCCTGACATATTTTTTTTACTCATCTCCGTATGAAAGAAGCATACCTGAACAGAAAGATAGTTTTTTTTTGCTATTATATTAAGAAAGCAATCATGCAAAGTACATGAATAAAGTAGAAGAGATGGGAACAAAAGTAGAATTTTAAAAAATGTTCTTAGTAATAAAAAAAATGAAACAATGATGGCATTGTGTAATCATGTGCTTTCAAGGTAGAGCTTAAATGGAGATCTAGATAACTTAAGATGTTAGATTACAATGTAGAGGTATGCTACCTCAACGAAGTGTATGGAGTAGTGTAAAGGTCATCTATAAATAGGCTGATAGAGAGATGTGGTCTTCTGTAGTGGGCTATACATGTGGTAGTATGTGGGTAGCCACTCCATGCAAAGTGGTATGTCACTCATATATGGGTGATGTGTGAGGTCTGTCAATGCACAATGTGGAAATCCAACCAATTTCTAGCAAACCATGCTATTTAGTTGGGTCGCAAATGTCAAAATCAATCTTTTGATTATGGAATAATCTCAACCTCAATGTGGGGTACACAAGTTAAAGTGCCTCTAGCTCGACCTTATCTTACATATCATTCTTACCAAGATCTTAGTTGGACCCGAGCCAAGTCTACCTATATTTTACATAAATGATCCAACATGGCATACATCCAACATGTAAGCTAGGATTCCCATTGATGTGTTAATGTAGAATTGGGTTCTCCTCACAATGGGGGCCGTAAAAATGTGTAACTAAGCATAAAATCATGATGGGTGGACATTAATCATATACTTACATCCCCCCCCCTCTTCAATGTTTATTCAATGATGAATCAAGTAGAAATGGGCCCTATGTGTTGAAATAAGACAAAAGGATGACTACTATTCTACTCACATGCATATATCTAACAAGCTAAGGAGGAAGGAATAAAAGATAACAAAACATGATGAATGAATTAAAATGGAAATGACTTACATATGATGTTCTCTGAGCATGAAGACTATTCCATGAGGAGAGTGAGGGAACTCTAGCCAAGAGCTCGAGTGAATAACTTGTAAGGAGTGGTGAGGCCCTCCTTATATGGAGTTGAAGAAAAATCTCCTTGCATGTGGTATTAATGTGCCTGTATGAGAATGAAAGTGAGTTTAGACAAAAGGGTGGAGCATGGAACTCTCAACACCACCCCTCCATTTGATGAACCTTTTGTTTTTGATGTGATGGAACTAGTGATATATGGGAGCACTTAGTCCATTGGCTTTTTAGATCTAAGGACATTTGAGATCCGTAGACATATCTTGGACATATAGCATCCAAGTTTGGGACATATGACATCCTTGGTTTTCATGGACATATGGCATCCATGTGGCTTTTGTATCCATGGACATATGGGATATATGGTGTGTGGGAAATATGGCATCCCTGGGATCTTGAGACATATGGAATCCCAAGACATATACTTGGACATTTGGGATCCAAGGGGTTTTGTGGGGATCTAGGGACATATGGGATCCCTAGACATATAGGGTTTACACCATGGGGTAAGTGGTGCTTTGATCTTTGTAGTCCTTCAGATCGTTTCAAGAGGTCCTTTGAGCTTTGGTCATTTGATCCCCTTGTTGTAGCTTTTGAGGTCCATTTTTTGGATCCTTTGGTAGGGTCCTCCTTTATGCTTCGTCTTTGTTGGTTGTAAGCTGCCTTCAATACTTTTTATGGTAGAAGCATGTCTTTGATGTTGCTTTGGGTGCCCTTTAAGTGGCATATTCATGGGAGAGTAAACATGGGGTACTTTTCTTTAAGATAGCATTGGGAAGGTCATACCTTGAGTACTACTCAATGTGGTGACTAGCACTTTACAAGAGAGTGAACAAATGTTCATAATGTTGAAGTAATCATGGAGCTTAAAATGTGCCATTTCTGATGATCTTTGAGAGAGGAAAATGTTGTGTGTAAGCTTCAAAGTGCGCAATCACGTTTACCATAAATGTGAACCTCATCATCATTGTCATCCGATAGTGCAACTCATCTCCTTTGTTGCTACCTTATCTTTCCTCTGTAGTAGCCCAATTTCCAAGATGTCGAAATTGAGAAGCAAATGCTTATAAGCACTATTTATTGTGATGCAAAGTGTGTAGAAGCATTTTATTTTGCATTAAGGAGATTTATGAGATGCAAAAGTAAAAATAATAATGATGCAACTTCCAATAGAGTTTATATATGATGATGATAAGAAAGGTTATAAAAATGATGTCAATCATGCTTAGTAGAAAATGGTAATAGTGCTCAAAAGCACTTTTATTGGGAATTTAGGAAATGGGAGGGAAGGAGTAATAAGATGAAATGCATGCTAATGATGAAGATAGTGAGAGCAAGAATGCAACACCAAAGGCTGTAAAAAAGTTACCTATGCTCTGATACCATGTTGAAAAAAAAGGTCGACTACTACTCTATGCATATGCACATATCTAACACGCTAAGAAGGGAAAAATGAAAGATAACTAAACATGATGAATGAACTAAAATGGAAGTGGATTACATCTGATGCTCTATGAGCATGAAGACTCCATGAGGAGAGTGAGGGCACTCTAGCCAAGAGCTTGAGTGAATAATCTTGTAAGCAGTGAAGTGAGGCCCTCCTTATATGGAGTTGATGGAAAATCTCCTTGCATGTGGCATAAATGTGCTTGCATGAGCGTGAAAGTGAGTTTGGACAAAGGTTTGGAGCATGGAACTCCCAACACTATGCCCATCTATTGAAGATATCAATTATGTTATTCCTTTCGAAGTACTTTGATTAATATTTACATAAAATTTTCTTTTGTAGATAGTGTTCTAACTCCACAATTTAGTTAGTTCTCTATGATATGAAAGCTATCGTGATACAAGACCTCTATGTATTTATGTGAGCATGATGTACTAGATTCTTGCAATTGCAATACAAATTTGATTATGACATTGAACCATCACTGCCGTCAATAGTGGAAAGCCTACATCTCCAAGAATTCTCCCTAATTAGATCGTCTAACAAGAGGGCAAAATAGCTGATTTCTACTCCATTTTATTGGAAGAAAGTTCTACTATTGGTTGTTTCCTATCACCCCATGAGAAAATGCCTTAAACAAGTGAGAAAGGATATCTAAACATTTGTAGAATCACAGTCTCCTAAATAGTATGAAGCACTATACCCTTGAAGAGTATACACAAAGAATACATAGCGTCTAAGGTTCCTACAATTTACCTTTAAATTTACTTGCATCCATTTCAATGGATTTGTTTTGCGTTTTTAGACAATGTGTTCAAAAATCCTACAACACAAAAAATTTTTGGTCTATTGTTTTACAAAAACATAATTTCCAACATTCATTTTGTAATTTTGGCATCTATATTGTGTAATGGTATTTGTTGAGAGTTTAAGATATAGCAAGATAGGAGTGCTAATAGTTTTTCAACGCATCATCCCAAAATCTTAAAAAGCTTTTAGGTAGCATATATCTATTATTTCAGTAAAATCATGTATCCTCCGTTCTTACTTCTGTTCCAAGGTAAAAATGTGATATTATCTAAACCGATGTCCCAAACACATTGCTTGAGATATCATAGTAGTTTGTGATAAAACCTTCATGATGCCTTGTAATGATCAAATCATCTATAAACATGATACCAACCACTAGTTTATTATCTCTCTCATAACATGATCTTGGATCTTGAGTTAGCACAACACAATGTCTTTTTAAGTCTACAAACCTTGTTTCCGAAATAGGGAACCTCAAAACTTGGTGGTTTAGATATATTGACATCCTTGTTGAGGTATCCATTAAAAATGGCTAACTATGTATCAATCTAGAATATAGGATGCCTTTTATGTGCAACAACTACAAGTACCATGAACATCGTGGCCGTTTTAGTTGTTAGTGGAAATGTCTCTCGAACATGATATCCTTTCATCCATGATAATCCTTCATAAAGAATTTGAGCTTTGTAAATCTCTAAAGCATCATCTAACTTATAATTGGATTTCATAATCTATCTAGTACTAATTACCTTCTCTTTGGTGGTACATCAACCAATTTCTAAGTGTGCTGTTGTAGTATGTTGTCATACTCAGCCTACATTGTTGCTTTTCATTTGGGTTATGTTAGTGCTTCATCTATAATTGTGAGTTATCTCATTGATCCCATGATTTTAACTATACGAGACATGTTAAGAATGTGACGTGACGCCCTTTTGTGTGCGTCAATCCTCTTTGATCTATTAGATGCATTTAAAGATAATCCTAGAATAGTTTATGAAGGATTGCAATAATCTAAGAGCCATTGTGCCCACTTTGGTAGTGGTTTGGATTGTGTGAAAAAAAATCTACATTCTTGATGAGGGAATTTCATTATCTATTATCACGTTTCTCTTCTTGGATCTTGACCTTTCTCAATCCCATTGTTAGAATGGTACTTGGTCTTTGTCTGACTTGCCTCCTGGCAAGAAGGCCATTGGCACTAAGTGGGTTTACAAGTTGAAGCGTAAGCTTGATGGAATAGTTGATAGGTATAAGGCTAGGCTTGTTGCAAAGGGTTATGCGCAGGAAAGATGCATTGATTTTGATAAGACCTTTCCACCTACATGTCTTATGACTACTGTTCGGAGCATATGTGCACTTGCAGCCCATCATGGTTGGAATGTACATTAGCTGGTCATTAAACAACATTTCTGAATGGTGACTTGCATGAAGAAGTGTATGTTTTTTAGCCCCGTGGCTTTGTGCAAAAAGGGCATGAAAACCAGGTGTGTAGATTAAAGAAGGCATTATATGGTTTAAAGCAAGCACCACATGCTTGGTATGAGAAGATAGATGCCTATCTGATTGCACATGGTTTTGAGAAAAATCCAACTGAAAGCACCTTATATGTTAAGCGTGCTACTAATGATGTGCTTCTGATCATTGTCAAACATTTACCCAACACATATAAGATCAAAGAGAAGATGGAAATATGCAAGAAAGAAGCAATTCGAAAATCAGGAGCTCTCCTTCACAATGGCAAAAAGTCCGTACAAAGAGTCACAAAGTGACTTATATACATGTGCCCTAAATTTGGTCCTTTCACACAAGAGACTGACACTTTATTGCTAAAAAGTGAATTTCCTACTAATTTACAAGGAATATTTTACAGCAATTTGGGATTATGCAACTAGAGGACTCCTCTAGTGCATTTACATGGCTTGAGGGAATTTCCCAAGACTTGAAGAAGAAAAATATGCCCATAAATTTGAAAATTTTGGGGCTCTCCTTTCTTGTGCCACTTTGCTCTACAACACTCTCCCCCTCTTTGTCTCTGTCGTCCCTTGACAGGCTTTACTTTCTTATCTGAAACTTGTTTTCCGCATGCATCCCTTGGTCAATTTTGCCTGTCTGTCAGACTGTCATTACGTTTCAATGGCCCTGATCTTGATTCTTCTTTCACATCCTCTGGGCCTGATGCATTGCTTTGAGCCTGTTCATTTTGTTTCCAACGCACGCTATCAGCGGAAGGATTATTACCTGCCAAATATTGTCTTGCACTTCTTCATGGATACTTCCTGGCCCTGGTCCGTCCTTCCCATGAAATGTCCTTGTTCTGATTGTTCTTTAATTCCATTCCTCAAGACCTGGCTTTTTTGCATTGTTGCCTGATGCGTGCCCCTACGGGGCTTTGGGCAGAGGGTGGTTCTTTCACTTTATGATTTCATTCTTTATTGAGCAGTTTTTGACTTTGATCTTCTTCTTCTTCGCTTCTTGCTTGATTCCCCTTCCACATGTCCCTCCTCCTAAACTCTGTCGTCCCCGACAGGCTTTTTGTGGCGACGTGAGTACGTCTGTATGGCTGCTTGCTCTCTTTGATTCAGCAAATTGGCGTGACAAATCATAAATTCCTTCCACTGTGTTGACTTCACTCCATCCTCTGGTGCTTGGCGATGATCCGCAAAAAAACTTGTTTCATAATCCACCAATCGTGCATTAAGGTTCGAAGTCATCTTGACAAAAATTTCTGAATCTATTTCGAAGAAGCCGGTGAAGAATGCTTCTTCAAACGTCTGCATATACGTGCTCGGCAAAAACATAAGTTGTGAATAATATGCCATAAGTGTTAAGCGACTCGGAATAGTGGAAAGATAAAAAACAAGCACCTCGAATCCTAGCATAATGCCGATGAAGTTCAAAAAAGTATTTTTGCATGCTGGAAGACTTTAATTACTGTAAGAAGCATGCTAAAAATCTTATTCATCATTTTAACTGCTAAATCAGGTATCGTCGCATATCTTGCAATAATCCATTGTTTTTACCATGTATTCTTCCGTCAGTAGGTAGTTATGTGGTAGACTAGGTAATAACAACTAATTCAGCCATTGATTATTAATGTTTCCATGGCGCTGTCCTTCCCAAAATTGTGACCAGGAGCGTCTGCGGGGTACTGGACAAAATGATGGATTGACCTGCAGTACATATGGCGATGCCTCCCACTGTAACCCCAGTGTAGGATTCTTTTCCATATGGGATCGGCCTTTTCGAATTCTTCTTGAGTATACGTGAATGTATCTTTGCTGAATTGGAGGTTGGTGTGAGGATCCTTATTTTTTGTTGTCCTTATATATTGCCGTGTTTGCTCTTTCAGGAGGCCATATGGTACATTAAAAGGCTTCAAAATTTGATCTAGATCTTTGCTTTCAATTTTAGCTTCCTTCATGATGTGTATTATTTGATCTTCGAATTCAGCAGTTAGCAAGGACACCAGTAGTGCCCTTTCTGGTCGGCTGAGTTATGCAATGTCCCGATTATGATGTTCAATTTTGACCTCCTGTTCCTCCCTTAGTGGCGAATGATATGAGGGGGGAGAGAGAGGATGTACCTCAGTCTCCGCAGTAGCCTCTGTGGATTTTGGAACTACTAGTGTCCCCTTAATCGCGTTTTGCTCTAGCTGCTCTCATAGTTGCTGGATCATGTCATCTTTTTGCTTGATTTCCTCATTAGCTTTAGCAATAGTATCCTTGTGTTTGAGAAGTTCTTGAGCAACAATATCAAGATGATCAGTGTCTTCTTTACATTGCATTAAATATCAATTTTTTGCTTTTTTTCCATTTTGCTCTAAGAGCCGCGGTATCATCCATGTACCTCTTTTCCCATTCGGCAATGGTGGCCTGCTCCTGCTTGAGCTGATCTTCATACTTAGCTATCTTTTCTTCCAATTCTTGCACATCCTTTTTTGGTCGTCCCTGAACTTCTACGGGCTGATCACTCAAGAGACCTGTCATGAGCTCATTGTTTCTATTCCTTAGGTTTTCTGCCTCCTCCATACATACTTTGATTTGTGATTCTAAGATCTTACTTCTGGCATTCATCCTCGTCTTCTCAGTCTCGCTAGCCTCATATTTCTTTTGTACCTCCTATAGTTGTTCTTTTAATTTGGTGTTTTCTGTTTGCAGATTGTTGCACTGCTTTTTGGCTTCTTGGACTTCCTCTTCTTTATGTAGCATTTGCTCTCTTGCCAATTTTAATTATGCCAAAAGATTCTTACCCCTTTCTTGAAGCTCATGCTTGTGCATTGCTTGATCGTAGTCTTCATCAGCCTCAAGCATCAATTGTTGCGTGTCCATTGCGGTTCTGATCATGTCTTGCACTACTGGCTTGAGCTGAGCGATGTCTACATTCAATCATGTTCGGGGTATGCTTGGAGCTTCTCCTGTTTGTACATCTTTTCCTTGCTCTACATGGATGGTTTCATTGTGGGGTTGTCTAATTTGTAATTGTATTTTTGGCTCTTTCTTATCTTCGCCCAGGTCAATGACTTTAGTGGCACTCCCTTGAAATGTAACATCCATGGGGGAGGGTTCTGCCACAACCCTTATCAGAGTGAAGGGTTCTGCTTCTTCTACTATAACTTCTTTAGGCTCTTTCTTTGGTATCTTGATTGACACTTCCCCTGTAAGTGTTGTCTGCTTGATTTGAATGGTGGAAGTCTCATTGATTTTGATTACATGTGTCCCCTCTTGATCTATAGCCTTGCTTGCCTTGTCTTGAGTGAGGTGGACAGAGTTGTTATTTAACTTCATGCCTTCATCTTCTTCCTCGTAGTTGACTGCATTCAACTCATCCCATTGTCCATCATCCTTTGATTCACTTTGGATATCTACATTTAACAATGAGGTGTCAGGTTCTTCTTGTGCATCCAAAGATGAGATTGAATTGTCCAACCCTAATTCTCTACAGCGATGGACTTTGGTGAGCTTCCTTTTGGCCTCTATCTCTTGTTGGATCTGTTGGTAGTGGTGCCCTTGCACTTGTAAATTGACTTGCCCTTTTGTATATTGGTGTGTGTCCTCTAGGGCTTTAGTTAAATCTTCTTCTGTAATAGGCCTTTGCTCTTCCATCCTGGTTTTTGGAAGTATATGTACCCTCTTCGTGGCTGGAACTTCCTCTTCTACTTGCTGCACTTCTCTGAGTCTCTTTGTTCCTCTCATTTTGGGTTGAGAACTGGTTCTTGCCTCTTCAACAATTTTGACTCCTCTTTTCTTTTTTGGTATTGTAGCGACTTTGACATACTTAGCCATAGCAGTGGATGATGGCATTTCTTGCAGGTGCTCTCTAATACCCAATGCATGATAGATCAAAATGGTCAGAGCAACACTGCCATTCAGGAACTTCTTGTTGTTCCATTGCTTCTTTGCTTGAACAGCCTTTCCTATATGTAAGGAGTCAGATTAATTTGATTTCCAATCTACTTGATGGCATGTGAGAGTAGCTGGACAATGATCTTCTGGGGGGCCGTATATGGGAAGCAGAAGTGCTGATGAATGAGTCTGACTTCCTCTTCTATGTCGACTCTGTTAATGTTGGTGAATGTTCTGGTTTTTGCTCCACGACTTTCTTCTTTCACTATCGTAGTGCCATCCTTTTCCCATCCAAAAGCTTCCTTAATCAAGTCATGTGTGAACTGAATAACTACCCATTCACCTATTTTATCCATAACTCTAGCCTTTGGCACCAATGGATCATGCAGTGCTGGCTCTAATGTATTCATGACTTGAGTGCATCTTTGAAAGTCGGGCTTATAGATTGGCAGTTCAAAATATTTGTGTATGCCCGCTTTCTTCATGATGTCTATTGTAGACGGGAGTTCATGCACTACTCTGAAATCTTGGGACATGATCGGAAATTGATGATCTGTATCCATGATTTTGATAGTCATCAGGAAGAGATATTCCCCAGCTGGTTGATCTTCTCTAAATCAATGTCCCTTTGCTTTGGTGATACTCTGGAGAGGAAATTCCAATACTTCCTCTTGAACTGTTGCTTCAGAATCTTCAGAAGCCATCTGCACTTGTAAGGAAAAGTGCATTAGTTTTAACAGAAAGCATAACAACTGTGTAGTGCATTGCAGTGATATGTTGTCATTCCGTCACTCCGTTTCCCTTTGTTCTATAAGTGAGATCTCTTACCACATCCATTTATTTCTTTTTCTGAAAGAAAACAAGCATTAGTATAGCCGAAGAATTTATTCATCTACATAGTATGTCCATTCCTAAGGAAGTTGAAGCTATGATCTAATCCACATTGGAAATTGTGCACCACTAACTTGTTTATGCACATCAAGTGCCGAATGCTTGGCCTTGTAATGTGGCCCTACTATGCATACTTTAGGTGCGTTTGATATTGCATGAGTGCAATTGGAATCCGTGTTGTTGTGGTGGTCTATTCCTTGCGGTTGCTTTGGCTTCCAAATCCACTTCGTGGTTATGTTGATTGCCCTTGTCTTCTCTCTGGTTCGTCGAACTTCATGTATTTCTTTTGATGTCCTATTATTGAGTTTGTTCTCCTCATGTTTTTATGATGAGTCAGCCTTGGCTGCATTGTTTGAATGCCTCGATGTAACGCATCCGTTTGTTTGTTTCTCTCTTGCTTGGCTGCTTGTCTGACCTTTTTGGGAATTTCTGTTGTTGTGCCTTCTGAGCTTGAATCAAAGGCTTCGGGAGCCATAGTTGCAAGAGTCGTTTTGTTTCAGATTTCAGTGATGCTGACTTCTTGTTCTCCTTTTTCTCCTCATGAGTTGGTGTTGGCGTCTCTGATTTCTGCACTTGATCCTTGCGTACCCATTTGAGTTTGTTCTTCCCTTGATGCGAGTATCTGAATGTTGTCTTCCACATTAGTGATCCTTCTGTCGTGTGAGAAACTCCATGAGAGTTGGTCTCCTTTTTGTTTGGCCGTTCACCCACTAAATAGGATGATTTCACCTCTTCCTTGGACACATTAGGGTTTGAGCTTTCTGCTTCTTCTAGGTTGGTTTGTGATACTATCGTTGCTCCAATGCATTGTATGAGTTGACCTCCAATTCCTATCATATGAGCCTTTGTGGGAGTCATAATCATTTGAAGATCTTTTATGACCGTAGTACGTATGCAACTAAGTCTTGCTCCTGAGTCTATCAAGGCATCTATCAATTTGTACTATGCTAAAATGCACTTCTTCATTACAGGCATTTTAAGTTCTTTTGGGTTCTTGGGAGTGGTAGGGGTCTGATAAATCAGAGGCCCTGTAACTTGATTTTCCCGGTTAACTTATCCAAGTCGCAGTACGTTAATGTACAAAACTTCTATTTAATACGAATCACTGTCAAGATTCTGGTTAGTTCTCTCACATACTTACTGTTCATACTCGGGTTAATACTTTCTCAGTATGTAGCACCGGAGTTATTCATTACCGTAACATAGATTTATGATCCTTAACTTAATGGAACTGTGTTAATCACAAGTTAATGTAATTAAACAAAGATGAAAACATTAATACTCAGACTTCTCAAACACGACACCACAGTGACTTCCCAAACCACAATCGCCCAGACAGACAGTCAGGCAATACTGCTCGTCGTCACCGGAGTGTCACCACAGTACCCTTTCATTAGTTGATAAACAGATACATCTCTTCGCAACAACCTTTCAGTTTGTGCGGTATGGGAAAAATATAGGGATTATAAAAAATACAGAATGCCAATCCGATGGCTTACACTGGCACGCACGGTGGACTTGAACCCGCAGTGATACAAAATTTAGGGCTCATCGACTATACCCTAGATATACATGGTTCGGGCTAATTCAAAGGTTCTAGAAATTTTCTGCTTCAAACTATCCAGCATTTGCTTTAAAGTGTCGGGTTCAACTAACTGCGCGCCAGTACGAACAGAACTGGCCGCAATGACTTGACTCAGCAAAAGTTCTGTCTGCATCTGCAAAAATGCCTCTTGCAGGTAGAAGTCATTTGCAAGGGCTGTGTCACGACTCAATTTCATGTCTTCAATCTGTTTATCGATTCTGGATAAACGTTCTGCTTGATACGCAAGCTGCTATTCTCTTCTCTCTAGTTTGTGGGCTTGATACAGGATAGTCTGGTAATATGCATCGCGTTCCTTTCGAATCCCTACGGCCTCCTTTTGGAGTTGAGCGGCTAAAGTCATCTAGGTTTTAAGAGCAGAATTTGCTTCAAACAGATTGGCGTTTGCGAGCTGGAGTTCTGTATTAGTTTGCTTGGCGAAATCAGCCATCTCCTGTCCTTTCTGCACAACTTCATCTAGCTCGACTCTAGTTTCTTCCAATAAGTTCCCAAGTGCTACACGAACATCTTCTTTATCCTGTACTAATTTTTTTAACTGGATAATCTCTGCATCACAAGCACTTAATAAATCATCTTTGGCACTTAACTCAGCCAATGGAGCATCTCTTTGATTGATCAACGAATCCTGTTCAGCAAGTCTAGCCTGGAGTTGTTGAATCTGTACATGCAAAGCATGGTTTTCAGCTTTCACTGCATCTACTTCCTCTTGCAATGGAGTAATATCCGCTTCGAGTACATCGACCTTGTGTTGTAATTGTTGTCTGAGATTGTCAGTAACCTCCTTCATCTGCATTGGTAGTTGCTGCGACAATTGGATCAACATACGACCCATGGATGCTAACTCAGTAAACATGGGGACCAAAAGAGAAAGAGGAGGGAGTGGCTGGGATGACGAAGCTGCTAGTAAGGGAGGGGAAGACGGTGGAGAATAAGTGGGAGAAGAAGATGAAGTAGCGGGTTCTTCAGGAACAATCGGTTGAATAGGTACAATGGGTGTAACCGAAGTCATTGGTGGAGGAGTAGGTATCAGGGTGTTGGGCACCAACACTATTCCGGTAGGTTACTGCGTAGTCGCTTCAGTTTTGGTGATGACAGACTCCACCAAAGCGATCACTTCATTGTGAATTTTTGCAACAATATCCTGCACATCTTCGGTTGTCTGTTGCTGAAATTCCTCCTTAGTAGAAATTGTGTCAGATGCGGTGGTGGACGCACTTTGTTCCTGCTGCTTATTCGGAGAAGAATGCCCAGAAGATTCCACATGGATTGAAGTAGCGGTGTCGTGGAAAATTTCTTCTTCATTTCCCGCATTGGCGCCTTGTACTTGACTCTCAGAGGGGCTTATCCGTCTGCGTTTCCAGTGGAGAAGCTGGAAGAGATCTTCATCATCATCTTCTGTATCTTCGAGCACTTGGGCAAATTCTTCATGATACAAAATTGGAGCTCTTGGCGGGGGTTGTGCTGCTCGAATGGCGGGGAACAAAAAGGTAAGAATATGTGGCAAACGTGAACGCGGAAGATCTCCCTTGTTAACGTGCTTAATAACCGTAACGCATTCACGGTGAATGCGCCAAAAATAGAAAGTGGCAAAGTTAACAGGCTCACGAGAAGCCATGTCAACCATCGAGTAAAAGGGGTGAGAAATGCCATAAGTATGTTTCTGTAAATTAAGGATAGCCACTAGAAACTGTAAGGCGGTACATTTAGGGTCAAGGCGACAGAGAATGGCGTACTCATTCGATGAGTGCCATGGGAACAATTCTACCATAGTTGCAATAGGAAGGAGAGGACCATTCTCTACGCCTTCCAAGGGTAGACAAAATGCTTCAGCGAATGACGCTAACGTGATTACTACACGAGACGGTAAACATGTAATCGGCCAACTCTGCTCGATAACAGGTGTGGCGACTATGGTAGATATGATCTGCGCATAAAACGGGTGACACTCCACTGAATGCCAAGGCAGTTCAGCGAAGTTCAACAGGCCTCGGGCTCGCAAGAACTCACTCACGTCAGGAGTAAGTCCCTCACGAAAGGCAGCAAAATTAGCTAGAGCCTCCATGATGCGCACCCGAAGTCACAAAAGCACGAATGCACAGTAAACACAGAAAACATAGAGCACTCAAAGCACACAGACACAATAGCGATTAACAACGAAATAAAGAAGATTAAGTAGATACTCGGCAACGAGAGGTGATCGAAAACCCTAATCATCGCGCAGTATTGAGATGATAACCTTCATAATTACGGCGGGCATGCATGAGCAGAATCAATAACACAGACGGCGATTAATCATGATGCGGTAGCAAAACGAGGAGTTTTACGGTCTTTATTCAACCAACATGCAGAAATAAAAAGAAAGTAAGTGACACATGAAAAAAAAACGAAGAACACATCAGCGAGAATCAGGCGCTTGGTGATACAGCCGCAACTTTGAACCATTGATCACTTTAGGAAGAGGAACTCCGGTCAAGGTAGTCAACCAAAAAGTAGTTGATCCCACTTGCTCACTAATCCAATAAGGACCGAACCACGATAATTTAAATTTCCCAGCAGAACGATTTGATTTAGCATTATAAAACAACACAAGTTGGCCCACCGAAAACACAGGAGTCTTGAGGAAACGATCATGAGTCCGGAGTGAACTTCGTGAAGAGTTAGAAAGCTTTCCCAACGATGTTCATCCAAGTCTCTGAGTGCTTCCAACCGAAATGACAAAGAGTCTTCGGGTAACAGTTTCTGAGTTATGGCCACGCGTAAGCTTGGCACGACAATTTCCATAGGCGCGATTGCTTCCAACCCATCAGCAAGTTTGAAAGGAGTGAGTCCGATTGCAACTTTGTATGTAGTCCGGTATGCCCATAAGACTGCAGGTAGTAACTGATCCCATCTTTCTGGTGATTCCACAATCAATTTACGAAGCATACTTAACAGCGTCTTGTTGGTACTTTCAGCTAAATCATTAGCACGAGGATAGTACGATGAGCTGAATTTATGAAGAATTTGAAAAGTGTGCATTAGTACTCGCATTAAATTATTAGCAAAGTGTGTTACTTGATCTGTGACAAGTTCCAGAGGTAATCCATAACGCGGGAATACGTCCTTCATCAGGCATTTTGCCACCGAAACAGCTGTAGCGGACTATAAGGCCCAAGCTTCTGCCCATCTGGTAGCATAATTTGTGCAGGTCAGAATGTAGCGATTGTTGCTAAGGATCGCTGGAGGTGTGACTGGTCCAATAAAATCAAGACCCCACTTTTGAAAAGGTTCCAAAGGTAATACAGGTTGCAGAGGAAAGAAATGGCATTGTAATGGCTGGCGAGATCGCTGACAAGTGTCACATTGCTGCACAAACTGAACTACATCTTTGTACATGGTAGGCCACCAAAGACCACTTTGCAGAATTTTCAGTGAGATCTGTAGCAAAATGTCCACCGGAGGGTATTGAATGTGCCATAGTGATGACTGAGTTTGCTTCATGTGGCGGAATGCAGCGAAGTAATACACCAGTGTGGTCCATATAGTACAACTGTCCTACCAACAACCGGAATCGGCGACTATAAACTGCAATCTTACGTCGCATAGCAGGAGATGTGTGAAGAGGAAGACATCCATCAGTCAGGAAAGTTAACAACGTATCATAATAGGTAGGCTGCTCTGGATGTTCGAGAGATTCGTCACGAGCTGATTCAGCAGCGTAAATTGCTGGTGTGGTATTGTCCACGCCCACCGAAGCTTCACCGGAATCCAAGTAGTTGCCTGTCATGCCACCGGATTTGACCCAAGAAGCGCATAACCTCTTTCGGCGTTGTAGGAACGGGTGCTTCCAACACAGCTGCAACTTTGTCGGGATCAACTTGGATAGCTTGTGCCGATATGATATGTCCAAGGAGTTTACCACAAGACACCGCAAAAACAGATTTTGACAGGTTCAGGTAGAGTCGGTATTCACGGCATTTCTCAAAACAGCACCATAAATACTACAGGTGCGCCACAATCTTGCCGAATAAGGAGAAGTCATCTAAATAGACTTGCATAAAAGTGATTAGGTAGGGTGAGAAAATTTCCTACATACAGTGTTGAAATGTGCTAGGAGCATTCCATAACCCAAACCACATGACCGTACAAGCAAAAACACCCTAGTTTGTAATGAAAGCTGTTTTCGGTATGTCTTGTTCAACCATTCTGACCTGGTTATAACCACTGTAGCCATCCAAAAAGGAGTACATCTCATGCCCGACCACTCTGTCAAGCATTGTGTCAAGAAAGAGAAGAGGAAACGGATCAAGTACCATGGCCGCATTTAGCTTTCGGTAATCCACACAGATTCGTAGCTGCTTATTTTTCTTAGGAACAATAACGATCAGAGATATCCATTCAGCGTGTTCTATTGGTATGATGAATCCCACCTTCAATAACCTATCGAGCTCTGCTTTGACCTGTGCTGCATAATTGGGATTCATTCGGTAACTGGATTATTTGATTGGCTTTGCCTCTGGTTTGAGCACGACCCGATGTTGATAGATCCGCGGGTCCAGACCTTTCATATCCCGATAGTTCCACGCAAAAACATCAGAAAACTCTCGCAGGAGTCGGATCAATTCTTCTTGAAATGCCTCGGACAACCCCGCCTTAATCTTAACAGGACGTGGGTTGCTTTCATCACCCAAATTATAGGTTACTAATTGGTCTTCCGGGACATAGAATTGACGAGGTTTTCCCGGATGGTCAGCTGACTGTAAAAGTTGTTGCAGAGTGGCATCATCCATAGCAACATTATCATCTACATCCGTGTCTCCGGTCACGAGAACAACCGTAGAGGCTGCCGGACTCCAGTTGTCTGCGACAGATTGCAGATCTACTGTACCTAAGGAAATCAGATCTTTATTGTTCTTCAGAAACACTTCTTCTTCGTCGTCAGATAAGCCATCCAACATGTGGACTGGCTCTGCTACATAGGGCCTAGCATGAAGCTCACAGGGTTGAATGGCATCTTGTTTGACAACATATTTACGGTGGTTATCTTTAAAAGTCAATTCCTGTGCTGACCAATCCTGTATAACTTTGGCCTGTTTCAACCATGGTCGACCGAACAGAAGATTATAGTCGAGGCTGGATTCTAGTAGTTCTAAGACTACGAAAGTCATTTTAAACATGGTGCCCTGCAAAGTAATGGGGATATTCCTTACGAGTCCCACCGGATGAACTCGGGATTGATCTGCCATTCTGACAAAGAATTGAACGGGCTCGATTTGGGTTCACCCTAACTTCTTGCAGAGAGCTTTCGTTGCTATGTTCACACCCGAACCACCATCAATTAACACTTGCGTAATCTTGTGATTTTTATGCCATACCGTAATTAAGGGGACTGAATGATCCACCGTAGAATCAGTTTCCAGTTGTATTGTTGCAATCACCGGAGTACTGGGAGATCCAGGACTAACTTGTTGTTGAAACTACTGCCTAACTCCAGGCACCAAGGCGAGTAGCTGCCCCAAGGGGAGTGTAATTGAAGCCTTAGAGAGAATATCCCATACCTGCTCTGTTTGAGTTGTACTCTGCACCGATTCTGATGATGATTCTCCTATTACTGGAGTACAGTCTTGTTCATGCGCTCTCACCTTTGGAAGAGGAACGTGTGTCACCGGAATTGGATCGGGGAACACGGTAGGCTCTTTGGTGGTCCATTGGCTGGCTTTGGTATACATTCCATGTTGTTCACGGATGCCAGGTTCAAACACCTCAGCTGCGGGTTGCAACTGCTTATCGGATCTTGTCTGGACCACTACTGCTTGCGATTCTACTGGTGAGATATAGACCATGTTGGTCATCGGATTTTGACACTCTTTCTTTCTTTTATCATATTTGGCTGCATCCTTGCAGAATCTCCGGATGTGGCCAAGTTCACTGCAAAAGTGACATCGAGGTGGTGGCAGAGAAGTACCTTCCGGTGATATACCTGTCTGCCAGTGATTTGTATTGAAGTTAGTACTCCGTTGTCCTCGGTAATTCCTGTATCCTTGCGACTGATTGTTTCCCATCTACGGTGGCATGTAGTGAGTTGCTGGCTGTCCTGGTTCCTGTATAATGGCATTTATAGCTGCTCGTCCTTGCACTTTGGCATTATACGCACAAGTTTCGGTGGAGTGTCCATTGATATTGCAGATGGTGCAATACATCTGATTAAGGGCACAGGTAGCGCTGGTATGCCCGGGGTTTTTGCACTTAGTGCAATACATCTGTTTAGCCTGATCATTTGTAACGTTTTTACTGGCCTTTAGCCACTCCAAGTCTTCGGTGAATCCTCCAACCTTATGCTCTAGTTGTAGGGCCATCGCGATAACAACATCCAGTGTCATAGCTCCCACACAGCGGATGATCATAATTTGTCGTAGCTGTGGGGTCAAACCATTAATGAACCACTGGGTTATAACATCATTCGGTAAATTAGCATGTGCCAGAGGCAATTGTCTTAAATGAGTTCTAAATAATGTGGCATATTCCTGAATAGTCTGATGCGGCTTCTGCTTATTGTTCTGCAAGTAATCAAAGATTTCAACAAGATTTTTCTTCAACCGGAACCTTTGTAAAAACGCATCCCTTACCGCCTCATAGGTAACGAAATGATGGATATCCTACTCTGTTAACCATCGAGCTGCTTCATTGACTAATGTTGATTGAAATACAATGGCCTTGTATGCCGGATCGGGTGGATGGTTTAGCACTGCATAACTTATTTCAAAGGTGCATACATGGGCATCAGGATCGTCACCTGGAAATCCACCGAACTTTATGTAAGTTACCCTTGTTGGAACATGTCGAAGTGGGAGGGGTTGTTGCTGTTGCTGCTGTTGTTGTTGTTGCTACTGCTGTTGTTGCTGTTGATCACTCATAGTGCTAGCCGTGGTACCATTGCTATCTCCTGAGTTCTGAGGTGGCCTTTCTTGACCTTCAGAGTCTGTCTGGTCAGACTATTCACCTTCCGGCTTGAAAATAGCATTCAATCTCTTACGGATCTCCAAATCAAAGAACCTATCCTCAGCTTGGATATCCCAGGTACGCAAATTTGCCTCGAACTGTGGTGTCCGGAATGAAGATTCACCAGAAAGTATCACACTATCAGCGGAAAATTGTAAATTCCCTGCAACTGGGACCGAAGTGTCACCGGAATTTGTCGAACTTTCCCCAAAATAGGGTATTCTTTCACCGATAATGATCTCTCTGGGTAACACAACTTTATCCTTGGAAAGGGTCGAATCCTGACCAGACGGTGTTGGGTCAACTGCGCACTGCGTCCCTATACACTCCAAAGTTACTATACCTTCTGCAAACTGTTCTGAAATTACACCGGAATCTATCGGAATTTCCTCATGTGTCACCGGAATTCTACCGGAATCATTGCTAACTGGCTTTGTTCCTTCGACAACTGTGCTTAACGGTTCTACTCTTTTGGCCCTTGGGGGTGTCCCTAGCAAATTTGGTACTGTCCAAGGATGCTCGTCTCTTCTGTACTTCAGGTACGACTCGTCGGACTGAGTAACCAACATATATCACCTCTGCACCTCTTGCGTACTATCCACCTTACTGATTATTCACAGTCTGTGCCACCTTCCCATAGACGGCGCCATTGTTAAAATGCACTTCTTCATTACAGGCATTTTAAGTTCTTTCGGGTTCTTGGGAGTGGTAGCGGTCTTATAAATCAGAGGCCCTATAACTTGATTTTCCCGGTTAACTTGTCCAAGTCGCAGTACGTTAATGTACAAAACTTCTATTTAATACGAATCACTGTCAAGATTCTGGTTAGTTCTCTCACAGACTTACTGTTCATACTCAGGTTAATACTTTCTCAGAACGTAGCACCGGAGTTATTCATTAACGTAACACATATTTATGATCCTTAACTTAATGGAATTGTGTTAATCACAAGTTAATGTAATTAAACAAAGACGAAAACAGTAATACTCAAACTTCTCGAACACGGCACCACAACGACTTCCCAGACTGCAATTGCCCAGACAAACAGTCTGGCAATACTGCTCGTCGTCACCGGAGTGTCACCGCGATACCCTTTCATTAGTTGATAAACAGATACATCTCTTCGCAACAACCTTTCGATTTGTGCGGTAAGGGAAAAATATAGGGATTATAAAAAATATAGAATGCCAATCCGGCGGCTTACATCTCTGTCTTGCCAATTCCTAGGTTTAGGTAAGGTTGTGACATGTAAGCATTTGTTGTGTCAGAATTATGGAATTGGTAATTGGCAATAGGGATAGGCTCTTCTCCTTGGAGATACCATTCGTCTCTTTGCCTAATCCATTCTTTCTGTTTCTTGATGCATTCTAGGTCTTCTTGTCTTGCTTCTTCGCTAATCCGTTCTTCCTCTTTCTTCCTATTTTGCGCACCTACTAGACGTGCTAGCATTTGATCTGTCAATGGCTCCATGAACCGTTTCACTCTACATCCGGTTATGTAGTTAGCAAGAATGTATCCATCTAAAGTGGCTAGATTAACTCCTCCACTAGTAGAGATCCTATTTATGATTAGAGGTCCATATCCACGTTTTTGTAACTTCTTGGCATGTTGCTTAAAGGTGTAAACCAGAACTAGGTCTCCTTCTTTAAGTCCTTTGTCTTTTATGTGAGCGTCGTAATATGCCTTTTGTCTTCTCTTGGCTGCATAGATTCCTGCAACAACTTGTAACCTAGTTTCATGTAGCTTCTCTATTTGTTCTAGTTGTTGGGATAATTCGTGTTCGGTCCATTCATACTGTTGGACTACTCTCAAAGTAGGTATAAAAAAGTCAATTGGCAAAATTGCATTCTTCCCGTATACTAACTTGAATGGGGTAGTTCCAATGGCAGTCTTGTACGCAACTCAGAAGGCCCAAATTGCATGATGCAATTGTTTGTCCCAGTCAGACCTCCCATTATTGACAATTTTTGTCAATACTGTGCATAATACCTTGTTGGAACTTTTCGCTTGACCATTGGCTTGAGGATGGTATGGGGCTGATTTTTTATGGATCACTAAAAGCTCATTCATTAGAGACTCTATCACTTCGTTTATGAAGTACATTCCTCGATCACTCACAATCTCAATTGGTAATCTGAAACGAGTGAAGATATGCTCAAAAAGGAACTTAGCTGTGGTTTGAGCATCATTCTTTCTAGTAGCCTTTGCCTCTACCCATTTTGTCAAGTAATCTGTGGCTACTATGATGTATTCGGCATGAGATCCTTTGGCCGGTGGGTTAATGGGTCCTATGAAGTCAATACGCCATTTAGAGAATGCTCTCGCACAAACCCTAGGTCTCAATGGCATGTCATCTCTCCGAATTGGGTATTTAGCCCTTTGGCATGTCTCACAGCTTCTTACATATGTCTCAGCATCCATATGTAAAGTTGGAACCACAAGCCCGCAAAGAGGATCATTTTTACAGTTCTCTCGACTGAAAAATGACCTCCTACTGCACTTGCATGTGCCATCTCTAATACGGGTAAATATTCTCCTTGATGCACGCATAGTCGTAATTGGTTGTCTTTTCCCCTTTTAAATAAATGTCTTCCCATAAGTACATAATCCTTGCTCATCTCTTCTAGGGATCATCTTCGTGCCAAGCTAACTCCTTCCTCGTGCTCTCTTGTCTTCAGGAAACTTACCAATGTTTTGCTCCAATTGGGTGCTATTGTTGAGAAAGGTATGGACGTATGATCCTCGGGGATTGTCTCCTGACATTCTGCATAGTTACTCACGTAGTCATGGACATCCTTAGGCATGTCAGGCCAGTATACTCCTAATCTCTTTAATTCCCTAACAGTTCCATGAGTCCCTTGGTGTGTCCTCCATCTATTCACATGTGCTTGTTCAATCAGCTTCACTTGTTCGTCCTCCTCAACACATCTTAGCAATACACCATTGGGATCCTTATGGTACACACTTCCAACAATAATGTGCAAATTTCTTGATTGAAGAATTTCCTTTTTGCTCTCCTTATTAATTGAGTGTTGTGGGCCATGAGTAAGTATAGGAATTAATTTCTCTGCCCACTTTGGACAAACTTCCAGATTAAACAAATAAGTGTCTGGCAGATCATCGGGTACTCCACTTGGTGGTTCTCCGTGGGTTAACCTAGAAAGGTGATCTTCTCTTACATGCGTGTTTCCCTTTTCCACTATCACTTCAAAGTCGAACTCCATTTATAGTAGAAACCATCTTACCAGTCTTCCCGTGTTGTAGGGCTTATTGACTAGGTACAATAGTGCCTGATGGTCTATGAAGAACTTGAATTTGTTGGCTAAGAGATAGTGTCTAAATTTTTTCACTGCATAGACCATTCCTAATCCTTCTCGCTCAGTAGTGGTATAATTCCTTTCAGCTTGATTCAATTGTCTGCTCGCATAGGCAATTGGATGATCTAACTTTCCTTCATCGGCTGGTTGGGCTAAGATACATCCTATTGCGTAATTAGAAGAATCAACATAAATATGAAAAGGCTTTTTCCAATTTGGTGTTTTCAGAATTGGGGCTATGCTCAGCCTCTTTTCTAACTCATTGAATGCCTTCTCACATTCCTCTATCCAAGTGAATTGAGTTAAGAGACCATACAGGGGTTTGGGGATTATGGCATACATGTGGATAAATCGGCAATAGTATCCACAATGTCCCATAAATGCTTGCACCTCTTTCACATTCTTAGGTCTAGGAAGCTCTAAGATGACCTTAATCTTGTCTTCATCCATGGATATTCCATTTCTAGAGACTATGTGTCCTAGGATCTTCCCTTGTCTTACTATGAAGACACACTTCTCTGGGTTTAGGCAGACTCGATATTGTCGGCATTTATTAAATATCTTTCGAAGTTCAGGAATGTGGTCTAATCTTTGATTTGAATAGGCACATAGGTCATCTACATACACTTCCATGCTCTTTTTCAGGAATTCCTTGAAAAAATGACACATCAATTGTTGGAAAGTAGTAGGCGCATTAGTGAGTCCAAAAGGCATCACTCGGAAAGCATAGACTCCCCATTCCGTTGCGAGTGCGGTCTTGTGTTGATCCTCGGTAGCAATAGCTACTTGATTGTATCAGAGAATCCATCTAAGAAGCTATAGACTTCTTTTCCTGCTACTCTTTCCAATAGATGATCCGTAATGGGCAATGGGTAGCTGTCACGTATGGTGGCTGCATTGACTTTTTTCAAGTTAATGCACACCCTCAGTTTTCTGTTCTTCTTATGCACAACTACTAATGGCGAGACCCACTCGGTGTGTTCTATTTCATATATGAATCCTGCCGCTAATAGTTTGTCTATTTCATTAATTTTAGCAGCGTAGACCTCGTTGTATGTCTAAGGGCATTGTTTCAATGGTCTTGCATCTGCCGTCATTGGTATCCTATGAGAACAAATTGAGGGTTCCACACCCTTGAGTTCCTTATATGTCCATGCAAATATGTCTCGATATTCTCGGAGCAATTGTATTAATTCTTCTTCCTCCTCCATTGACACATCTTTACCTATGTGTGTACATCTTTCTTCTCCATCTTCCACTGTTACTATAATATTTTTTGTTTGTTGTTTGTTGTCGTACGTTTCTCCTTCTCGATCCTCTCATTTAGGCATGTGAATGGCTACCTTTCTCCCTTCTACTTCATATCTTTTAAAATGTTCAGGAACCTCGAAAACGTTTGGATTTGGTTCGATTTTACTAATGTTTTCCTCTCGCTTTTGTACTATGGGAGCGGATTCTATTGCCAAGAGCTTTGTTGGTTCTTGCTTCTCCTTGGTTCGAATAGGTCTAGATAACTCTCTTTTGAATCGAATTTTGGTTCCATTTCTATACTCTCATATTCCTCTTTCAGTTCTTTTTCCAAGATTTCTCCTGCTTCCACTTCTTGAAGGACATGTATAATTTCACATCATAGCCTTCTTCATCTATGCACTCGTTCATAGTTAGTACTTCCTCATTCACACACACATCTAAGGTTGCTAAGATTTCCATCCATCCATGCGGTTCAAAAGTTTCATCTGGAAAGATTTGAGGCATATACCTTGGGTCTTCTATAGGTCGGTAGTTAGGATGTCCTATTGGCCATAGCTGTCTCTTATTGTCCTCTATCTTGGCTTCTTTACACATCCATAACTGGGCGTCCTCATGCATCCATGATTGATCTCTTGATCCAACACTATGAATGGATAGGTCATCTTCCTCCTTGTGTATGGGATTCCATTGTAGAGGGGGGACATCTCGATATGAAAACGTGTGCAAGTTCATCTTGGTGGTATTTCCTTGATGTTGCAGGTATAATGAATCTCTTCCCCAGTCTTGCACTACCCGCATTTGTCTCATGAAGGGTCATCCTAATATCATTTCGTAGTTGTTAGCCTTTTCAAATTTACAGATGGCTAATGTGTGTCAAATTCAACTCCACAGGTGGTTAATTTGATTCTTTCCAGTATTCCTAAGGGTTTCTCCACATGACCATCTGCTAATTGGAGCTTCATGCGTGTGGGCCATAAGGCAGGCTTTCCCCATTACTCCCATATTTCCTTGGTGGCAATTCCTATTGGGAGAGATGGTAGGATGCACTCAGAAGATTGAGTTGGTGCTGCTATACCTACTTCACACCAGCCCTCCTTTGATTCCAGATATGCTTAGTACACACCTTAAGCTTTCAAATGATACCAAGAAAGCATATATGTACTTTGCAAGTGATATGTGTAATGACTAAATCAAAACAGATAACTTGGCACTTCAAAAATCAAGAAAAACTTTCTATTTCTGTAGTGACACCTGCTCAGTTTTTCACTCAGTGTGACCAGCACACTAACAATTGATCTAATTCCTTCTAGACATATTAAATTAGCTTAACAAGCTATCATTTGCAAGTGGAATGAGGAGAAATGATAAACTACTCACTGAGAAATCACTTTAGCAAAATAAAGTTTACCCCTGATATTTTAGGAGCTTTGCAGACACAGACCAGTGAGCACCTCGACTGAGATTTCTCTGTAATGGCTGATCCAATGACCTTGAAATTTTGTAGGTGTATAGTAGACTTTGAGCTGAATCCAATGTGCTTTGAATCACTTGATTTGGTTCAGTAGATCCTGAGATATGCCCTGTTGAAGTTGACAGACTTGGAGATGATGACTCAGAGAAATCAGAGATAGTAAATGTGTATACTTCTATTGATTAATATGGTTGTACAATCTCATTAGCATGACAAGCATAGCTAAATGAGGTATTGTGGTGTTGGCTATGAAGTAGCACTCACACACAATAAGTTACAATGAAAAACATGCCTCGGGAAATGAGCTGAAGTGAGAGACACACACGCGATTTTTCCACTTCATCTTTTTATAGAGGTTTTGTGATCATTTGAATTTGAAATTCAAATCTAAGCTCCCTAGAATCTCTCCTCTAAAAGTAAGGAGATATTCTCTCCAATTACACCATCCAAATTCCACGACTTTAATCAGTTAGGTGTGTATACATAATGCCAAGTCATTTAGACTTTTACAAGAAGTAAAAATGTAATAACACATAGGCAAGTGTTCCTATGGTTCTAGCTTCACATAGTGATACCCTTCAAGGGTTCCAAGCCGATCTTCCAAAGTTCCAAGCCAAGTGTGAAGGCTTGAAATGCACTAACAGCTCCCCCTCAAGCCAAACACTTTGGCTTAAGTCTTCATCTTCTTCAACTTTAGTCTTCAATCACATCCTGCAATCCAATCATGGATTTAAATCTGCATAACTTGTTTCCATCCAATGCTTTAGTGAGTAAATCTGCACATTATGAGTATAGATAATCCTTAGGATCATAAGGAATAATGTAATCAACTCAGGATAAGTCTAGAACCATATGTATATAAGTCAATGATGTAAAGAAATACATGAGAGAGAGTCATTAGAGAACAAGTGTCATAGAGATAGATGTGAAGAGAGTCATCTTCAGGAAATAGCGTCGGGTATTTCGTAGATTTCTCTCAGTCTGATCATGTGGATCAGAAATCCTTTTGTACACATCTAATCTAGAAGCTAATGAAGCTATGTTCAGAATTTTATGATCGAATTCCTTTTCTAATGTGAGTATGATCAATAGGAACATTAGTATGTAGAATCTACAGAAAAACTTCTCAGAGTTGCGCACTTTTACATGTCAATGTTTTACTTAGATCTCAGTGCATAGTGTAAAGTTTTTGATAAGTCAGCATTCAAAATCTAAGTTAGAAGGTAAGGAAGCTATGGCTAAAAGCATTTAGCAAAATGGGATCTGTGCTATGAGAAATCAACTTAAGAAGTTTACCATGTCAAAGTCGCCATTTCTGGAAGACAATTTTTGACATATCTTTGATCTTAAGGATCAAATTAAAGTTTTAAGGATTCTTTTGAAGGACTAATGGTTGATATGATTGCTCAAAGGTAGCTTGGAGGTATGTGTATCATTAGAATGAAGAAATTTGAAGATATGTGCTGGTAATGAAGTCAATCTTTGAAGCAGACTTCTTGAAGAAGAAAAATTCTCACTCAGAGAATTGTTTATGAATGATTTGGTAAATCAAAGCAACATTTGTGTAAAGTTTGGTCTATAAGTGATATAGAGGTGTTCTTAGATCAGTATAGATCAAGCCTTTGGAGATTAAAAGGTCTCCAACAGTAGTATCAGAGCTGAAGGTGCAATACAAGTGAAGTAAAGGCATTGGAAGCCTTGAGTGCTGCAGATATTGAAGTGACTTCTAATTGAAGGTGGACAAGGACAAATTCTTCAAGATAACTTGCTGAAGTACAAAGAACATGTTCGAAGGATCAAAAAAGGATTGAATTTTTATATCAAAGGTACACTCTACTATCATAAATCATAGTAATTGCAGATATAGAAGATCAAAGATGGGAGAAAGCTTGCAGATTGATAAGTTAGATAGGGAGAACTATCCAGCTTGGTCCATGAGGATGGAGGCACACCTTATGAGCAAAGATTTGATGGCATTTATTACAAGAGAAGAAGAAAAGCTTGAGTTTGAAGATCCTAGTGTTCCAACTAGGGAGGAACTTGCAAGTTTGAAGAATTGGATGAGAAAGGATGCTCAAGCTAGGAGCATTATTTATATGGCTGTAAATGATTATCTTCTACCTCACATCAAAGGATTAGAAAGTGCAAAAGATGTGTGGAATGCTTTGGAAGAGCATTTCCAAAATACAACCAAGTCAAGGAAGTCTTCATTATGGGCAGAGTTTACAACTTTCAAGAAGAAGAGCTCACAATCAATTTTTGACTATGTGGCAAGGATGAAAGATATTGCAGATAGCTTGGGAGCAGTAGATGAAGACATTGAAGAGGATAAGTTGGTAAGGCAAATACTTACACGTCTGAGAGGAGATGAGAAGTGGAAGCCTTTCATATTGTCCATAGAATTGTCACTTGATCACTTTACTCCTGATCGTAATCAATTGCTAGGACACATGCTAACTTTTGAGCAGGACATTAAGGGAGACAATGATAGGAGTGCAAGCCAAGCTATGTACTCTAAGGACAAGAAAAAGAGTGGCAAAGGGAAGCAGTTAGCTGATGATGAAGGACCTTCAAGTCAAGCTAACTTTACAAAAGGAAAGATGAACTTCATAGGTAAAGGAAGAGGAGGTAAGAACAAAGATAATACTAAAGCTTGTTGGATTTGTGGTAGAACCAATAATTTGGCAAATGATTGGTTCTTCCACAAAGAGGTAGAGGAGGTAGAGGTAGAGGAGGTAGGACATCATATGCTAGAGGAGGTGGAAGAAGTTTTCAAAGAGGTAGAGGTAGAGGAGGTAGAGGAGCTTTAATCAAAGAGGTAGAGGAGGCAGAAACCAAAGAGGCAACTTCAGAGGAAGAGGTGGTAGGACATCATATGCTAGAGGAGGTGGAAGAAGTTTTCAACTTATGCATCAGATCAGAAGGATGACATGACTCTTATCCTAAATGCAACTCATGAAGCACTAGGAGAAGATCAAAGGGTGTTTTATATTGACTCAGGATGTAGCAATCATCTGAGTGGCAATATATCATTGATGACTGATATGGAAGCCAAGGTGAATGGACATACAGTTCAAACAGGTGATAATACCAAGCATAAGGTGGAAAGCATTGGATGAGTAAAAACAAAGAATGGAAGTACACTCTTGAGCAAGGTACTTTATGTTCCTACTATTCCTAAAAACTTGACAAGTGTAGGGAAAATTGTGGAGAAGGGATATGAAGTCAGATTCACAAATGATGGTGTTTATGTGCAAGATCCAAATCAGGGATATAGAAACATCATTGCAGGTAAAAAGGAAGGAAGATTGTTTACTCTCAAAGTCCAAGGTAATGTGGGACATGCTTTTGTTTACTTATGGAAGTCAAAAGATGTCTGAGTTAGACCTATGGCATAAAAGGCTAGGTCATTTCAATGAGAGAGCCATAAAGGAAATTTCAAGCACATGGTATATAGGTTCAACAAATGGTTATGCAGATGGCACAGAAATACAAAGAAATGGGAAGACAAAAGTAAGTGTGTATGAAGAAGATATTGATGATGTTGATTGTAAAAGTAAATTGCAGGATAATGTTGAAGATGGGCCAAGATTTAATCCACAATCAAATATGGCTGAGACTTCAAGAAGTGCAGAGGTCAGAAGATCCTCAACGGAAAGGAAAGAGCCTATCAGGTATAGCTATGATACATCTTTTCTAACAACAAAAGTTGATGCTTATATTGTGAAGATAGAAGAGGATCCAATCACATATGAAGAAGCTAAAGGAAAACAGAATTGGGAGAAGGCAATGCAAGAAGAGTATGATGCTCTACTTGAAAAGAATTGGTGCCAAGACCAAAGAATCAGAAAGTCATTGGATGTAAGTGGGTGTATAAAACAAAAAGATTTGCAAATGGTAAGGTGTCTAGATACAAGGCTAGACTTGTGGTCAAAGGTTATGCCCAAACTTATGGGGTAGATTATGATGAAACCTTTAGTCATGTTGCTAAGATGTCTACAATTAGATCATTGATTGCTATTGCAGCTTGTAAAGGATGGAAGTTATAACAATTAGATGTGAAGAATGCATTTTTGAATGGATACATTGCAGATGAAGTGTACATGGAGCAACCAGAAGGTTTCATGGATTCAATTGGATTAGATTATGTGTGTAAGCTTAAGAGAGCTTTGTATGGGTTGAAGCAAGCCCCAAGAGCATGGTTATAGGCTTGTTAAGTTCTTGAATGAATGTGGATTTTAGGCATCAAAGGCAGATAGTGGCTTGCTAGTGAAGGAAAGTGAAAATGGATACATATATATGTGTATTTATGTTGATGATATCATTGTTACAGGTACATATGCTCAAGGAATAAATGAGCTTAAGAAACAAATAGAGAAGGAGTTTAAGATAAGTGATTTGGGAAACTTATCTTATTTCTTAGGAATGCAGATTGTATATACTCAACATGGAGTATATGTTACACAAGAGAGGTACTTGAAGAATCTTCTGGTCAAATTTAACATGGAGGATTGCAGGCCTTCAAGCACACCATTGGAGGTAAATCATAAGTTAAGCAGGTATGGAGGTGAAGAATTTAATGACATGAAGAAATATCAGAGTTTGGTAGGTAATTTAATCTATGCTACCTTGACAAGGCCAGATTTATCATATGCAGTAGGTGTGTTATCACAATTTATGCATTGTCCAAAGAAGACTCATTGGATTGCAGCTCAAAGGGTACTCAGATATATCAAAGGAACCCTAAGTGAAGGTCTGTATTATGGATTTACTTCTGATACAAGAATCAAAGTGTTTAGTGATGCAGATTGGGTAGGTGATTCAGATGATAGAAGGTCTACTCATGGGTATCTTTGTTATGTTGGAGATAAGTTAGTTTCTTGGTGCTCAAAGAAGCAACATATAGTTGCTTTGTCATCTACAGAAGCTGAGTATAAAGGATTGGTAGAGGCTGCAAAAGAAGTGATATGGTTAAAGATCTTGTTGAAGAGTTTTGTAACTGATCAGAGTACTCCAATTATTTTTGGAGATAATATGAGTTCATTGTATTTGGCAGCTAGCCCTGTTTTTCATGCCAGGACTAAGCATATAGAGATTCAGTATCATTTCTTGAGGGAAAAGGTACTTGATAAAGAGATTGAAGTGATGTATACTTCAACAAAAGAACAAGTTGCAGATATGATGACAAAAAGCTTGGATGGACCTAAGCTACAGAGATTCAAAGAGATGGCAGGATTGAAGAAGAATGGAATAATCACAGTTAGTGATTGAGGGGGAGCTGTTGGAAAAACCAATCACAAATTGGTGATTATAAAGAACTTGAAGGAAGTCAATGATCAGTTTGAAGTGAAAGAAGTTACTTGAGAAAGTGAAGAAGATTTCAAAATGATAGCTTGTATACATATGTACATTACAGGTGGAAATTCTTGTATTATGAGTATAGATAATCCTTAGGATCATAAGGAATAATGTAATCAACTCAGGATAAGTCTAGAACCATATGTATATAAGTCAATGATGTAAAGAAATACATGAGAGAGAGTCATTAGAGAACAAGTGTCATAGAGATAGATGTGAAGAGAGTCATCTTCAGGAAATAACGTCGGGTATTTCGTAGATTTCTCTCAGTCTGATCACGTGGATCACAAATCCTTTTGTACACATCTAACTTGGAAGCTAATGAAGCTATGTTCAGAATTTTATGATCCAATTCCTTTTCTACTGTGAGTATGATCAATAGGAACATTAGTATGTAGAATCTGCAGAAAAACTTCTCAGAGTCACACACTTTTTCGTGTCAATGTTTTACTTAGATCTTAGTGCATAGTGTAAAGTTTTTGATAAGTGAGCATTCAAAATCTAAGTTAGAAGGTAAGGAAGCTATGGCTAAAAGCATTTAGCAAAACGGGATCTGTGCCATGAGAAATCAACTTAAGAAGTTGAACATGTCAAAGTCACCATTTCTGGAAGACGGTTTTTGACATATCTTTGATCTTAAGGATCAAATTAAAGTTTTAAGGATTCTTTTGAAAGACTAATGGTTGATATGATTGCGCAAAGGTAGCTTGGAGGTATGTGTATCATTAGAATGAAGAAATTTCAAGATATGTGTAGGTAATGAAGTCAATCTTTGAAGCAGACTTCTTGAAGAAGAAAAATTCTCACTCAGAGAATTGTTTATGAATGATTTGGTAAATCAAAGCAACATTTGTGTAAAGTTTGGTCTATAACTGATATAGAGGTGCTCTTAGATCAGTATAGATCAAGCCGAGGTTAAAAGGTCTCCAACAATATGGTACTTGCTCATATGGTCTCGGTGCTCCTGTTGGTGTTGGATAGGGATTGTACCTGGGAATCTCTCTGCCTGGCTCTCTAGGTGGATATCAGTATGGTCCATACTGAGGAGGTTGCAAAGGTCATGACTGCCTATTGAATGGACAGTTTTCTATAGTGTGGTTAGTGTATTTTTGTTCTAGGTGGCAGTATAGAGCAGTTCCTTGTTGAAGCTGTCTATTGTATGGATATGTTTGATGCGCACCAGTCCCTCCTCGTACACACATATGTGTAGGGTGATCTCCTCCACATAGACTACATCTTCGTAACATGGGAACACTTAAGGCTGGGTGTTGGTAATTTCTCTTCCTTGGACTCCGAATTTCTTTGCTACCAGCTCCGCTAATTCCTCCACATTACTGGAGTTGGAAGTAATAGTACTTCGAGAGTTTTCTGATTTAGTGGGGCTGGGTGTGCTCTTAAGATCCTCAGCACTCCTGAAGACACTCACTCCTGAAGACACTCACTCAGGTTTGTAATCTCTTCATGTAAACTAACGTTCTTAGGGTTCCATTCGTGAGTCCATCCAAAAATAATGAAATCATTTTTTGTTGAGTGGGCCTCTCTGCAACTAGGCATCTATCAACATACTGATTGAATCTTCGAGCGGCTGTTTTCACTGTTTCATGAGGATTCTATTTAAAGCTATGGATTAAAGACGCAGAATTATGTTTAATCCCTCTCCTAGTGAATTCCCTAATGAATTCTTGAAAAAATTGCTCCATGTTTCCAAATTGATTGGGATCTAATGGCTGGAACCACGTTAGAGCCGTTCCTGTGAGGGTGAGTCCAAAAGCATACTGCACAAAGAAGTCGTCTACTTGTTCTTCCCTTAGAACTTGTTTAAATTCAGCAATGTGATCGTAGGTTCTCCCAATCCGTCATAATGATTTCTTACGCATTTGGCCACTTGAATAGGTCTCAATCTCCTCATAGGTTTTGGCGGTCTAGGCATTACAGGGAAGGCAAGATCTGCTGGTCTAACTAGGCTTATTCCAGGCTGTACTCCTATTGGTGGTCGTGGTCTCACCGGTGGTCGGTATTGATTACCTACTGCTGGGTGGGTCTGATTGTGGTGGTTGCACACTTGGAGTCGCAAATTGTACATGAGTACGGTTTGGAACACTCCGTTGGCTAGTTTGTCCTGACATGGTGTGCTCTGCCTCTTATTGGGTTCCAAAGGGGTTCTGAGAGGTGGTTGCCTGCTCTCTCTGAGGGAATACAGGCAAACCCATGTATTTCAGTTGAGCCCTGTCTATGGCATCACCCAACCAATATCTTCTCCGATTTTTATCTAGGTATGTTATTCTCGTCTCGTCTTCTGGATCCTTTAGCTCATAAAATGTCATCAGACTTTCTTCTCTTCCTTGGGTTGGTGAATTTGTTTGAAGCAATAAGTCCAATCCATGGATCAAATAGACTTCCAATAGGTAGTCGTCTTGAGGTATCAAGTCTCCTCTCAAGACTCGTGTCACCTGGGACCTACCTCTAGGGGTTGTCACTAATTCCTCAGGGTTTGGTCTCCCTGAGTTTTCTTGTCCCTCTAACTCTCCCCTTTCATTGATCAAATCGGGAAATTCGGTTACTATGTAGATGTGACCTATCTTGTCCATGTATGCTCCTCCTTCATACTTAACAATAGGTTTGGGCACAATTGTGGCATGCTTGGAAGTTACCATTCTGGCCACAGATCTATTTAAGCCATCCGCGTAGATTGGAATCTCCTAGGCATTAGTAGAAACGTATTGTAAGGAGGTACGATACTCTCCCTCCACAGCGGTCATGAAGTTTCTACCTGGGGTAGGGCCCTGCATGTCTTCTGAAGCCATGGATATCTCCTCCTCTGAGTCGCTAGAGGTGTTTGAATAGACATAGCTGTGACTATCCTGAGCGGCACTTCCAACAAAAGTTATGACACTTCTTTGGCTACTTAGCACTCTCCCTGACCTCAAGTTCATTCACCCTCTAGAGGCTCTTCAGGTCTCTGAAACTCTCCCTAAGTGGCTCCTCCAATGCTTCAAGTTTGCCCTTCAAAATGCTTCAAAAGCTCTGGACGATACCACACTAGGCGATACTGCCCTGGGCGATACCAAACTGGCCATGATACGATACCACACCCGCTCACGATAAAATACCTAAGAACTAGGCGATGCGATACTGCAACAACAGACGATACGATACCGCTGTTGATCACGATACGATACTGGCTATCCTGGTGATATGATACTTGAGGAATAGACGATACGATACCAGGCCTATTCACGATACGATACTAAGAATTCCGACGATACGATACTGAAAAGTTAGACGATACGATACTAGAAACCCAGACGATACGATACCACTTTTTGGACGATCCGATACCAAAAAGGGCACGATACGATGCTGGAGTTTGCCTGATACGATACCTATCTCCTCACGTGATACGATACTACAATGAAGGGATGATACGATACCAAGATGGTATCACGATACAACACCGTAAAAGAGACGATACGATACTTGGGGTTTGCACGATACGATACCAACAATTGGGTGATAGGATACCTGGGATTCTCGTAATATGATACTAGGGTATGGGACGATACGATACTGGTATGGTATTGCAATACGAAACTGACAGAACATGATACGATACCAATGCAAATGGCGATACGATACCACTGCTTGCATGATACGATACTACTATGGTATCGTGATACTATACTAGGACACAGGACGATACGATACCAAAAGTGGACCGCGATACGATACCACTTTGGTAAAATGCGATCGCGATACCAACCTGGCAATACGATACCACGAGTGGTATTGCAATACCAAGGCTGGCAATCAATGATACAATACTTCGGCGAGTATCGCGATACAAGGGAATTTTTGGTATCGCGATACCAAAAGCTCAACCGATCGCGATACTCAAGCCAAAATATCTCAAAAATCAAAATTTTTCCTTCCCCCTTGCACTTCTCTTACCCCTCTTCACTTCTACACCCTTGCTTCACAAAAACTGAAACTGAATTACACTAATTTAGCAAATGTCTTGGGATTTTTCTTGGTCTTGGCCTACTATTACACTTCTCTTCTCCTCTCCTCTCCTTCTAACCTAACCCTTAATCTTCCTTCTCTCCCTTCCTACTAACCCTAAACCTAAAAACTCATTACACACACCTCCGGGATGTGAAGTAACAAGTGCTAAAGTGATTGACTACTGTTGAGCCCATAAAAGTCATATTGGTCAAAGTCAACTATAGTCAAAGTCAAAAGGTCAAATTCAATTGGTCAAAGTCAACAAGGTCAAAGTGCTAAAGTGCAGGTGTCAAAGTGCACAGGTAGTGCACAACTAATTGTCCACAAAGGGTAAATTGGAGAAAGTGGGTTGCAAGTTGCAGAGGTATTTTCTCTAATTTCCCTAAGGTTCAAAGTGTTTTGGAAGGTTCAGGTGAACCCTCTCTTATGTGCAAAAGTGAAGACTTAAAAGGAAATGTGAAGGTATGTGAAGCGGCAACGTACGCACAGGGGAAAGTATGGCCCCCCAATTAAAATTTTGGGTTTTAGTCTAAAGTCACTAGATGACAAAACAATGAGTCGTTGGCTGCCACTTGTGAAGACAATCTTGGGACATCAAAGTGAGCACCAAGATACTCTTGCAGTTAGGAGCGTACGTGATCGAGACACTCAAATCAAGGCAAGGACTATTCTTGGACCAATTCTAGAGTAAGCAAGAGAAGCATAGTCTAAGTGAAGCAAGAGAGAGAAGTGCAAGAGTCACCAGAGTGCGACGCAGAGAAGTGGAGTTGAAGGAGTGCATGGAGAGTGACTAAGGGATTGTGCAGAGAGTGCTAAGCTAGTCCCCTAAGGATCTCAAGGTCTCCTTGTAGTGTGCGCGTGCCGGCAGAAGGTATTCATTCCTCCCCCTTAGTGGAAGCTTGGTGCAAGGTGTGCACAAGGATAAGCTTGAAGCAGGTGGAGGTTTGGTGCAGAGGAGGCTAGCGGCAAGAAGACTTTGGGGTATTTGGTATTTTGTCATTGAGCACTCTGTGGGATTGTGCATAGAAGTATTGGTTTGTATTGTGCTTCAAACATTGTAATTGTCTTATTGTAATCAATCGGCAGAAGCTTCCAAGGTGTATTTCCTCTCCTGGTCTTTTCCTTTTCTCCTACAAACCCTCAAAATCCTTCTTGTCTAAGAATCCCCCAACAAAATTTGGCACGCCCGGTGGGACTTCCAAGGAGATTTGAGCTTAGGAGAAACCAAGTGCAAAGTATAGCAAAGGTCACGTGTCTACAGTGCTACTACACTGTTACTTCATCAACCAAAAGGTAAATATTCTTATCAAGTGTCTCATATTAAGTGGGCTATGAGGTGCTCATGATCGCAACCCGTTCCCAAACATTGAGGGTCACCTGCAAGCAAACAAGAAGGAAGGTTGTTAGAAGATCCTCCAGTCCACTATCTTCAACCTCATCAGTAAAGAGCATGGCGGGACAGGTAGACTTGGAAACCTTACTCTCAAGATTAAATATAAAGTTTCCTTCTTTCAAAGGCCTAGCTCAGGAGGATCCGGATGAACACATTAGAAGGTTTTTGGCACTATGTAAGACTAGAGGCTTAATGGGTAGGGAGGATGCCTTTTTGATTCTCTTCCTTGCCACATTAGAGGGATTAGCAAATAAGTGGTTCAGCTAGTTTGCTGAAAACCATTTTACCACTTGGGATGTGATGAAAGATGCATTTAAACATCAATTCTAGCATGGAAACACTGAGGAGATCATCATAGAAGAACTAGAAAATTTGAGATTGGGTCTAGGAGAAAAGTTCCCAGAGTTTGTGACTAGGGCCAAAGCACTAATGGCTAAATTGCCAGATCCACCACATGATTTTTTTGTTAAGAAATAGTTAGCTAAGCCCCTACCAGTGGCCACCCAATGCAAAATAAAGGAATTAGTGTTACCTACAGCCTCCATAGAGGAGTTCATCAACACAGCCACACGCTTGGAGCAGATAAGGCACCAGTATGGAGCAACTTCTTCCCAACCAACATATGGTACAGAAATGGAGGATCCAATGATCCAGCTAAGGAAGGAGCTGGAGGGCTTAAAAAGAAATAAGCCCTACAAATAGGAGGAGAATACTGTTGCTCAGTTGAGAAGGGAGATTGAAGCACTAAAGCTCCAAAAGGAGGAGGAGGCCCAAGCAAAGGAATTGGCTCAGCTGCGAGAGGATCTGCAGGAACTCAAAGGGAGTGGCATCAAGAGTGGACTTTGGTGTTCCATGTGCAACAAGCAAGGTCACATAGTAAGTGAATATCCTTTGTTAAGTGTGACTTGCCAATTATGCAGGAAAGTTGGCCATGAGGCCCATGAATGCCAATCAAGGGGAATGCCTGCAACGACATACTGGACACAAGGAGGACCCCCAACACTAGCAAATGTGATGGTTGCTGCACCAAATCAAGGTAACAACTATAATCCTAGACATAGGAATAACTTTGGAAATGGGCCTATGAGGCCAATCATCTGTTTCAGATGTGGAGAATGTGGGCACTATCAAAGTAGGTGCACCCTACCAGAAAATGCCCCTCCTTGCAGGAACTGCCCTGAGGCAAGAGACCATTATACGAACTGTTGTCCTAAGAATCAAGCCTCTTCATCCGGGCCCCATATTCAAATGATTTCTATGCACAAAGAAGAAGTGTGTGATCTAGTCAATGAGCCATCACCATCTACTAGGGTGGTGCAATTAGAAGAAATAGAATCTTTGACTGTGCAGACAAGAAGCAATGGGAAGGTTCAAGCAGACATAGGACAAGGATCAAAGATTAAGGAATGGAAACAAGACAGAGAACCATCTGAAGATAAAGCCACCACAGGTGCAGATATAAGGCAAAAAGGAGATCTCATATGCACCAGTGATGCCATTGGGCATGCCTTCAACAGGGCTCATGAGGAGTTTGATAAGTCAACTGGAGCCCGTGCTCTCAAGGAATCAGAGGCTTCAAAACTACTCAAGTCCATGAAAAAGGAGGTTAGTATTTTTGATTTAGTAAAGATGGATGAGAAATTCAGGTCAGAGTTATTGCAGATAATTGATGAAGCTTCCACTACAAGTTTGGTGGCAAAGACTACTGTTTTACATAAAGGAAAATTGTAGGGGAAGCACCCCTTACATATTATAAAAGTCCTCAGCTGACAGTATCTATCAAAGGTCATGAATTTCAAGGGGTTATTGTGGATGGTGGTTCTGGCATTAACTTGATGCCTGAACATACAATGGAAAAGATTGGACTCCACCCTTCAAGGCCTGCAAATTTCACTGTTACTTTGGTAGATCAGAGCAAAGTAAGGCCCTTGGGAGTGATCCCAAAAGTTCCACTTGAAGTACAAGGTAATCTATTCATTCGGGATTTTGTGGTTTTAAGATTGCCCCAGGTTGAAGGAGGATTTCCCCTCTTAATTGGACGACCATGGCTGAGGCATGCAAGTGTCATTCATGATTGGGGCAAGGACACTATGTGGGTACAAAAGAAAGGGCAAGAGCTGACACAGATTCATTTAGAAGAGGCCCCAGATAATCAAGGAAACACTTAGCACGATGCAAACAGTCGGCATATGCATGGAACCAAAATCGGAGGATCAACCCCAAATAGATTTTGAGGAAGAAGAGGATATTCTAAATTGGCTCCAAGCAGGCAACTCTTCCTCTTGTTTTGGAATTTTTCTTAATAATTCTTGCACGACTGAAGGTTATGATGAAGATGAGGAGAAAGTCCAGGTTGATGGATTGGGAGAGCCCATCATAGACCACAGAAGGGGCAGGAAGACACCCCTCAAATACAACTTGGAGGAGGATATGACAACCACAGATAAGGAAGTTACTAAAGCTAAAGGCAAGGTAAAAGATTCTAGTGAAGAGTGTTCTTTCCCGATTCAAGAAATCCCTGCAGGATGGATGCAGGACAAGGAGGAACACATTGAAATCCAAAATACACCTGCTTATGAATCAATGCACGAAAAGCTAGTGGAAGAAGACAAGGAAGGAGATGAGCACGAAGATAATATGGTAGAGAGAAATCTTGTCAAAGAAATACAATTAGGCACTCAAGACAATAATCGGCCAGTTTTGGTGGCCACTTGGTTGTGGAGTCACCCAGGGCTCCTTGAAAAGGTAAGATCATTCTTGACCCATTATACATATGTTTTTTCTTGGCATTATAAAGACTTAGAAGGAGTGCCTGCGACTTATGGAGAGCATAGAATCCCTCTGGTTGATGGAGCCAAACCCATAAGAGGGAAGAGTTATAGACTTAATCCAAAATATGCTGAAGCTGTTTATGTGGAAATACAGAAGATGGAGGATGCAGGAATCATCATTCATGTGGAACACTCAGAGTGGCTCTCACCTATGGTCATAGTACCAAAGAAGAATACTAATAAAATCAAAATTTTTGTTGACTTTAGAGCACTCAACAAGGTGAACATTCCAGATGGTTTCCCAATGCCTTTTGCAGAGCAGGTCATTGAAGAAGTGGTTGGGCATGCATTATATAGCTTTATGGATGGATTTAGTGGCTATAATCAAATATCATTACACCTAGAGGATCGTGAAAAGGCTGCTTTTATTACACCTTGGGGTACATATGTGTATGTAAAAATGCCATTTGGGCTCAGAATTGCTCCAGCCACCTTTAACAGAACGATCAATCTCATTTTTGGCCCCCTATTGCTGGAATCACTTAGAATCTTCATGGATGACTTCTCTTCATTTTCAGGTTCTCACAAAGAAACTCCTCTAGATTGTTTGGACCATCACTTGAGGCAGCTGCAGAATGTTTTCAAGAGATGCAGGGAGACTAAGCTAAAGCTCAATCCAAACAAATGTCATTTCCTTGTGATAGAAGGAACTCTCTTAAGACATGTGGTGTCGGCTAAAGGTATGGCCCCAGATCCTGACAAAATCATTTCTATATTAAAGTTGCCTAAACCTAAATCTCCTAAAGAGATTCAGAGTTTCTTGGGGCATACTGGATACCATAGAAGGTTTATAAAAATGTATGCAGAGATAGCCAGACCACTGGCTAGACTTACAGGTAAGGAAGTACCTTTTAAATGGGAAGAAGAGGAGGAAAAAGCATATCAAACATTACGGTCAAGGTTAGTGTCTGCTCCTATTTTGATCACACCTGAGTGGTCAAAAATCTTTCATTTACATGTAGATGCCAGTGCCTATGCAGTGGGGGCAGTTTTGACCCAACCTAGTGAGGAATTTAAAGTGGACAGACCAATTCAATATGCCAGTAGAATCTTGACCAAGGTTGAAAGGAATTACAGTACTATAGAAAGGGAAGCCCTAGCAATGGTTTTTGCTGTCCAAAAATTTCATCATTACTTACTGGGAGTAAAATTTATTATTATAACAAATCACCAACCACTAAAATACTTGCTCAACAAACCACAAGCCACTAGTAGAATATGGAGGTGGTTATTGTTGTTCCAAGAGTTTGATTTTTCTGTAGTCCACAGACCAGGTAAAGAAAATGTTATGGTGGAGCACCTATCCAGAATCAATATGATGGATCAAGCTAGTGGAATCAATGATGATTTTCCAGATGCCCATCTGTTCACTGTACAAGCTCAAGGTATCAAGAATTTCATTAAAACTGGTGTGTATCCAGAAAAGGCTAGTGCTGTGCAAAGGAAGAGACTGCTAATAAAGAGTAGACCGTATACCTTCATTGAAGATAAATTATATAGACAGGGAAAGGATGATAGGTTTAGGAAGTGCTTGGAAGAAGAAGAAGTGAGAGAAGTACTTCAATTTATTTAAGGATGCAGATGAATGGGGAAAGGCATGTGACGTTTGCCAGAGGTGTGGACCTAAGCCAACAAAGCAGAGGCATAACCCCTTGATTGTTTCCACGTCTTGGCAACCATTTGAGAAGTGGGGGCTAGATTTTGTAGGGCCCATCTACCCTCCGTCGATTCCAAAAAGAGACAAATATCTCTTGATAGCTACAGATTATGCAACAAAGTGGGTGTTAGCAGCAGACAAGGAACTGAAGGACTGACAAGGCATGGCAGTCAGAGAAGAGAGTCAGAGGGGAGAGAAGGCATAAGCAGACAAGGGAGTCAACGATGATCTGGCAAGTAGGCCAATAATTTTCTTCATGAAGAAGCAAGTACGAGCATTCACGCAGATCTAGCACTAAGGCAACCCTTTAATTTTTCAAAACCCTTACACCAATTAAAAGTGATTCTCATCACTAACAACCCCTGTAAATACCATGTTCACCTTTTTGTAGCTCCATTTTGTGCAAGCCGAGGAGTCCTCGAGCTTGAGGAGCCTTAGAAGTAATTGCTTACCAATTTTCGTATTTTTTAGATCTCGTTTGAGCCCTCAAATAAGCCCTGGAACATAATTTTTAACTAGGCCGGACACTAGGTCTGGACAGGGCCAAAACCTAGTCAAAAACTATAAATAGAGCTAGAGAGCTCATTTTTGAGGTTAGATTGTAATAGTTTTGAACTTGTAAGAGCTTTTTGAAAGTAATCCAAGAACTCCACTGCTTCTCACTCTTTGTCTTGCCGCGTGTGCGCGTGTGTGTGTATGTGTGTGCATGTTAGTGTGCTTCTCACTCACGCACTTGTGCCTTCACTTGCTCGAGGTCTTCATACCATCCTCACGTCTTCCCGGATTGACATTAAAGGAGGTGCTACTCATCACTGAGCTACACCAAATTTTGGCGCCGTTGCCGGGGATCGAGCTTTGAGGACGAGCGTGTGATGGTAAGACGTAGATGTGAGACGTTGGCATGTAGGTAAATTCTTCACTTTTCTTATTTTTCTCCTTCTTACCTCATCACCATCATCGTCATCACCATCTCCCACCTCCATCTCCATCATCGCAGAAATTTTCAGTTTTTGATCATATCACCTTCCCCACCTCATTTCCCTCATTCCACTTGTGAGAGAGAGCGAGAGAGCTATATTGCGTGTGTTGTTTTTGCATGTTCTAGAGCATTTTTGTAGGTTCTTGCTGTATCATCATCCCCAGCACTCTGCGCAGGTACGAAAACGTGCGGTCCTCTCTCTGTGTCGCCGACCTCTGTCGATCGCGATCGACAGAAAATTCGATCATTTGGTAAAACAAAGTTCACCACTAGCACAAGCATGATGAGCACATTCTAAATCACTAAAAATAGTTGGAAAATTCCGTGTTTCTCTGTCAATTGCGACCGACACCATCGATCGCGATTGACAGCCACAATCGACAGACCCTGTCAATCGCGATCGACAGACCTGTCGATCGCGACCGACAGACCCCCACGACCGACTGACTGCCACATAGGACCCTGTCAATCGCGACCGACAGAGCCTGTCAATCGCGACCGACAGACCCTATCAATCGCGACCGACAGACCTTGTCAATCGCGATTGACACCGTCGATCGTGACCGACAGAATTTCCACGATTGATTGACTTTTACGCGTAGCCACGTGTCCATCACGACGGACACATCCCCGATTGATTGAAATCACGACGAAAAACCCGGAAAAAGTGTCGATCGCGATTGACACCATCAATCGCGATTGACAGAACTCACGACCGACTCTGTCAATCGCGATTGACACTGTCAATCGCGACTGACGTGTCGATCGCGACCGACAGGCCTCGACGGACACCTCTGTCAATCGCGATTGACAGACCTGTCGATCGCGATTGACAGGCTTTTCGGCCAAAAAATTAGGGTTTTTATTCTAAGCCTTGGGGATAGTTTTTGGGCATATTGGTCTAGCAATTAGTGATTTGTGAGGTCCCTACACATGTATTTTTGAGAAAAATCCTGTGACCTGTTAGCCTGTTGAACCCTG
The DNA here is from genome assembly GCA_020310875.1 of Ceratopteris richardii. Taxonomy (NCBI): domain Eukaryota; kingdom Viridiplantae; phylum Streptophyta; class Polypodiopsida; order Polypodiales; family Pteridaceae; genus Ceratopteris; species Ceratopteris richardii. The sequence continues at coordinate 191,409,637 of CM035418.1, read as the reverse complement.
TTTTAGCACCAAAACCCTGAACTGGCATAACTTTCTGAAAATTAATATCAGGATAATTAGATAGGGTATTTTGAAGTTGACCATCCCCTGGGGTAGGAAAGCTGAAGGGTCCTTGGGATTGTTTTCCATAAAGGCAAAGGGGATTTTGGCCTGTGAATTACATGCATGAAAGTGACCTGTCTGTCATTTGAATTTAAGTCTTGAGCTAATTTTGGGACTTTTACAGGTCCATTGAGAGCAATTGAGAGCATACAAAGCAAGGGTTTCTTTGCAAGCTTGAGACTCGGGTTCTTGAGCATCATAAAGCAAGGGATCAACAAGAAAGGTCGGAATACTCTCAACTCCCTTTGTCAATTCCTAGCTTAGGCTAAGAACGACTAGTGATAGGAGTAGGCCAGGACGGCGATAGGCATCAATCAAGTTGAAGACTACCTATGCACTCAAGTTCAAGATTAAACATAATCTCTTCGTGATGCGATAACCTTAAAGGAAAGAATCTAACGAGGAACGATCAACGTACAGTGCAGAAATACACTCAAGTATACCTGCCGACGTGATATCAGACAAGATTATAAACGCGGTAATCCACCAAAAAAAGAATCAAGTGACTGATACAAAAGAACTCAGCAATGAGGTTGTACTTGGGCAAAATTGGGCTATTCAATTAGGCTTATGAACCTTAGATCAGGGCGACATCTAGGGAGAGATAGAAAAAGTCTTAGGTCTTCAGAGGCTAGTGTCAACCACACTGCTAGGTCTTGGGCCCAGCAGTTGAGCCACCACTCATACTACCCTAGCTCTGAGACTAGTGAATCAGAGATGTCTCAAGGCATGGACAGACCTACGGGAAGTTCAGGAGTGCCATACTTGCACAGGGTAGAAGGCCCGTACAAGACGCAGCTGGAATACCTTAGGACCAACCGATTAGGTGCCATCATCTATGAGGACGGTCTAGGAAGATTCGTGGTCCAGATTAAAAACCCTGACCAATCTATTGGACTAGAGCGCCCAGCTGTCAAGTTCGAAAACGGAGCGTACTTAGACAAGGAAGGGACAATATATGTAGTCACCAGTCACCCAGATAGGACAGATGAAGTCGGGAATGTAGTCCCAGAATCGGACATAGATGACCTAGAACAAGGGAACGTAGGAGGGGAGCCCAGGACCCCTCGAGGGAAATCTGTTCTTACTAGAATCCTCACACCGGAGTGGGTTTCCCAAGACAACAAGAGCATAGATCTGCTTCTGAACCGAGAGACTGACGAAGCCTTTTGGAGGTATAAATCTGATCGGCCAACTGATATAGGAACAATCATGATCTATGAGTTTAAGGATCCTGATAGCCCAGGCAGCATGACCTACTTAGATCACGCTTCAGAGAGGATCTTTGTGGTTACAGAACATGATAGACATGCTTACACTTGGAAGGGTGAATTCGTTTTCCCCCAACCAAGATCGAATGTGTCCTATGGTCACCCTAGAGCTGGAACATCCCAAGCTCATGGAATTCAAAGAGACAGAAGTAGAGATAGACCAGAAGTAAGCTTTGCCAACCCAGGGGGCAGAGAAAGAACAAGAATGGAAACAAATAGAGTAGAACCTGAGATACTTAGAGCTCACAGGAATCAAAGAAATGCGGATGAGTTCCCTCTACCACGACCTAGAGAGCACACAAGGACTTTGAGACCGACTCAGCTAGTTAAGTCCATGAAGAACTACTTCGATGGCACTGGAGATCCATACGATCATGTGGCTGAGTTTAGGCAAGTATTGAGAGCTGAACAAGTGGAGGATCTATTCACGCAGTACAATGCATTTGGTCTAACCCTTAGGAACACTGCCCTGACATGGTTTCAGCCACTAAACGAGAGGCAGTTCAGGAGCATAGACCAACTCCTAGAGGCTTTCATTATTGAATTCTCTAAGAGTGGCATAAGACATAATACCTCCTCGCTGATTCACAGCTTCAAGCAAACCCCTCAAGAGACCGTGAGACTTGTAGGAAGAAGATTTAGGCAATATCTTGAAAGATGCCCTGATTCGGAGCTACCCACACCAGCTAAGCAAGTGGCTCTATTCTTCGACGGATTGCTAAGTACCAAATTGAGATCTTATGTGTACTTGAAGGACCCTAGGACTATAGAAGAGTGTGTACGCATGTGCATTGACATCGAGGATAACCTAGGGGAGGAGTTAGAGCTTTCCAAGATATACAAAGATTCAGATAGTGCCTCTAGCCTCTCTTCCACGCAATCCACATCAATTGAGGAACTTGCAGAGAAAGTAGCTCAGAAATTAGGTGTCACTAGCAAACAGATCCCAAGGTATGCCCCTGTGAAAAGATGCTATACTTGTGGTGGCGACCACATGGCGAATGTATGTCCCATTATGACTCAACCCCAGGTAAATCCTAGTAGCCAATACTGCACCATAGAACGGAAATACACAAATCACTCAGCACAAGACTGCCCATACAATAAGCAAGCGGTTAGGCAACCCTACCCTCAACCATACTGTTAGCTCCGAAAATGGTTGATTTTTATGCACTAATGCGGTTCTATTTGGCAGGAAAATACGGTTGATTTCAGGTACTTGAAGAGTGGAATTGATGATGGACAGAGTGTCATGACAAAGCTTGTGTCGCCTTCTTGGCTCTGCTGATTTTGCTGCACGATATACTTGTCATAATGGATTCTTCTCTGATTCGTACATTGTTTCAGAAGATAGTAAGAAGTTAAATTTACAACAATAAAAAGAGGCACTCATGCGTTCATGGAGGTTTGCACAAGAATACCGTTCTTCATTTTACTCAATAACAAGGACGGTGAAAGATTGGGATGAGCGTTCGTCAATGCTCCATCTTAATGCATTCATGAAGACGGAGGTAGGAAGGCTCAATGTCCCATAGTGGAAAGGTTGACAAATTCCCTTATGATTCATGGTCGTAACAATGGTAAAAAGTTGATGGCAGTATCTCACTGGCTGATTATATGGCTGTTTCCATGCATAAGCATGCAACTTTCGTCCCTCATACTGCAGGGAGATACTCTGTAAAGCGCTTTAGGAAGGCAGTCAATGTGGGGGCAAGGTTGTTTTTTTTTTTTGGCTATTTTCCCATTTATTGAGGATGGAAGAGTGGGGGGGGGCAGATCCGTTGTGTTGCAGGTCTGACGAGCGAAACGGCTTTTTGTTTTTTAATGAAAGGCATGGCAGACAGGCGGCGGTGGCGGTTTTTTTTGGCCCATCCTCTGACGCGCGAAGAGCTGGGGGGTTGAGCCTGATGATTTTCTGGCTCTTACACCGATAAGGGAAGGAGCTGGAGGATTAAGCATAGGCAAAAAGGGGAGGGGCCTGCTCCACGGGAAGGCCACAGTGCTGCTCTTATTAACCGTATTCCCTTTATTTTCGGAGGGTGTGGAAAGAGTGGGGATGACTCTCATGAAATTTACTTCAATGATCTCTACATGCTAGATACAGGGAAGCTTCGCTAGACAAGGGCTTCAACAAAAGGCACACCTCCATCACCAAGGGACAGCCACACTTGCTCGGCATGGAATAACCACCTGGTAGTGGTGGGCGGGGAAGATAGTCGAGGACTGGCGTACAGGGGAGCACCCTGTGGTTGTGTATCTTCCAAAAACCGGGGAGCTTCGAGGAGGGGGGCTTGGGTGGTGATTGATAGCAAGATCAATCCTGAGGAAGTGGAATTGTTTGCAGACACAACAGCAAGGGCAGGCGTCTTAGATTGGATGGCTGGGCAAAGACAGTGATAACTGGCCGTGCAAGACTCGGAGACCTTGGGCCGCTTGTTTCACATGAAAGAGTGGTGCTTCAAGCTGATCAAGTTGGGTTTCCTGATTCGGCTTCAAAGACAGCACAAACATTGATGGACTTCAACAAAGAAGGGCTTCCTCTGTTTATCATGGCTAATTGGAGAGGTTTGGGACTCTCTCGTTTAGAGTTATAAGTTTTCTTACTTTTTATGATTAAAGCAGGTGACTCTGCCTTGCTACTTGTTGCTGTTGTAGTGATGATGATTGTACCCTTTTGATTTTGGAAGAATTTTCTGGCTTGAAATATCGTTGATATCTGCATGTGCAGTCATGTTGCTCACCGATTGCATATGGTGTTGAAGGTTACACGCATGCAACATTAAGTATGGGTCTTTGGATTGTCTGTGCAGGCTTCTTGTACTGTGTCTTGAGGGTTCCATTTTTTCTGTCTCGTTGTCCTTTGACATCGATTGTCCTTGGGCTTCATCAGGAGCATATATTTCCCCAAATTACTGTTGATTTCAAGTCGTAGAAACTAAACTTCGTGGTCGATTGTCAAATCATGACCTAGTGGTAAGCGTATCCTTCACGGACCATGTCTTACGTCCATCTGTATTGTTGTTTTTGACAACTAGGATGCTAACATATATCTCTATTATCCATCTCTTTGGTAATGGTTTTCTCCTAAAGTGGACACATGCGTTGGATGATATTCATGCGATGTACTAGAGCTTTCTTTAGTGTTTAGACATGAATGTTGTGCTGTGCTGCAGGCCTCGATTTTATGCACGGAGCATAAAAGGAACACTTCATTGCAGCCCTTGAAGGGATTCATTGAGGGTATTCCTAAAGTGCTATTGTTTTTTTTATTTCCTGAGGAATAGGACACTAGCTCCGAAATAATCTGTGGTTGTGCACGAAAGATTGAGTGGGGTTTCGGAGCATTCAGATGAACATGCCAGTGATATGATTATCACGGGTTGGAGAACTGAAAGGGGGATGTGACTTGCATCGTGAGTTACACGTATCACCTATTTTGAAACATGGTTTAAGTAGATGATAGTATTGGCCTTTTCATGTATTGAACCAATGTCGAAGTTTGGCACATTTCGAGTCCCTTTCTCTACCATTCGGATGAGGGTAAAATGGCATGTTAATGACTTGATATTCTTGTTGAAGCCTTAGCCATGCAGCTCCGTATGCAGGACCAAGATTGTATCTTCGTTTCGCTTGCGGGAATGAATGCTAATGATTGGAGTCATTGAAGCAATTGCGCAAGGGTTGAATCTCTTCCTTGCGAGAGTATCACACATGCGAACCGAGGCATAGAGAAGGAACATCCAACACGGTGATTCCAGTCACATGGAAATATTTGTCGAGGAACATTCATTATCTCAAATCGAGTGTGGATTCAATTTCTTCCATGACTTAACAAGTAGGATGGCTGATAATTCTTCCTATCTTTTGGTTGCCTTTTGTGCTAGGTTTCCTTATGACTGAGGTTGCCCATCATTTCCAGAAGAGATAGAAACTCAGTTCGCAGAGCCTCATCCAACGTAAAGAGGACAAGACTTGTTATTCTGATTTCTCTTATGCAAGGAAACATCAGATTGACATGACAGGGCTTGGCTGTGGCCTACAGAGGAGGTGTGAGTAAGGAAAAAGAGGGATGTTGTCACAAGTAATCACTAGGGCCGAATAATTATTGGTGCATGTATCTTCTTCGTGTCCTCCAAGGATACATTGGAGTGAGGTTGGGAACTTAGGCAGATAGAAGCTGATCTAACATCAAAAATTTTGAGAAATTATCATCGGCCATAAGCATTGGTGGGCATCTTTTTCTTGGGCGTTAGAAGTTTACATATTGGGTGCGCTTGCCGGGAATTTATGAGCTAGTGCATAGCCATAAGAAAAATCCATTTCGAGATAATTGTGGGCTCTAGGTAATCCAAGTAGACCGATTCCGAGGGATTTAAACCGAATAATGTCTCGTAAAACCCCTTTTTCTTGCGGCATTAGAGCCGTATTCATTTGGTGCGTTTGCCGGGAATAGCTTGGTACGTCTCTATAAGAGAGTGCCATAGGTTCACCTAGCGCCACATGTTGGTCGAGCTTGCGGACCCCACGATCTAGTACATGAGCGAGGGGAGCTCATCGTCAGTAGCAACACAAACTCAAAGAGAGGAACGCGCTCAGAGAAGAGCCCTTGAAAGAGAAAGGAGAAGGTGGGAACCGCCAGGTGAGTGGACCTGGATCGGTTCGAAGAAATGAGTCAGAAACGTGTACTCCCGTAGGAGAGTCGCGAGTCAAGTACGGAAGTTTGAAGGAGGGATCCTGAAGCCACGGGTGCTAAATTTTTGGGATCGAAGTGATATTGACATCACACCTCTGTTCGAAATGGCTCAGCGGATTTCAATTCACTTGGGGGACTTCACCAAGTTCTCAGGTACTTGGGACGAAGATCCGGATAGTTTTATCCAGTTGTTTGAGGTTACTTGTGAGGCCAATGATGTAGTTGACCAGGATCAAAGGTTGAGAATTTTTCCGGCTATTCTCCGTGATGAAGCAGCCAATTGGTATGGGCATTTGACACCACAAGAGCGTGGAACTTATCAGATGCTCAAGGAAGCTTTCTTGGCAAAGTTTCGACGGCAAGGCTTCCAAGATAGATTGGCCCAACAAATGGATTATTTGCGACAAGGAGTCAATGAGAGCATCGATAACTACATTCAGAGAATGGAAACGTTGGTAAGAAAGATGGGTGCGAATGCCCCGAACGATGAGACATTGAAACGAGGATTCATTTCGGGATTGAGAGATCCTACGGCACAGCAACATATCAGCCTGACAAGACCTGCGACCTTAATGGATGCTAAGGAACAAGCAAGGCTTTGGGAGGAAGTACAATTATGCCAACAAAGGAAGATGGAGCTCTTATACGAGCCTATGGGAGGCCCAGGAAACATACCGATGAAAGATCCTGGCCAAGGAAGTCCCGCATTGACGACCCCAGCTTTTGTAGCTGCCACTAGCACGCTAGGCGAGGCAAAGCCTGCGCTAACTGAAGAACGAATATTGGAATTGGTCACACAAGCTATAAAAGCTGCCACGATAACTCAGGAGACATACACAGTAAAACCAGAGGTAACTACGAACCCGAATCAAGTGTTTCGATCAAATACATGGTGTGGAAAGTGCCATGGTTACGGCCATTTGGCTTCAGAATGCCCTACAGTCTCGAGAGTATTCACAGATAGATCGCCACCTAGGATGCGTTGTACTTTTTGTGGAAGGACAAATCACGCAGAGGACCGATGTTACAACAAGAGAGCCTATGAAGAAAGGACCATGAAATCAGGAGATACAAGAGAAAGACCTTACACGGGATTGCCCGCTCAAAGTGTACCACCTACATCTCGTTGGGAAAACAGACCAACTTATGGATATGGTGCTCAGGGTCAAGGAGGAGACTATCCAAGAGGAGTCGCGCGTGATCAAAGAAGAGATGGTCCAATCTAGTGCTGGAGATGTCATGGCTTTGGCCATACTCAATCTAGATGTCCAAACGAAAAGAAGCCAATCGATTATACTCCGTTATGTAGGTACTGTAGTGGAGAGGGCCACTTTGATGAAGATTGTCCAAAACGAAGGGCTGCCGCCGGCAAGGAAAAAGGACCAGTAGGGTCCTCGAACTATGTTGATACTCAGATGCATTCCACATTGAGAGCTCAAGAGCACGTTCCTACGATCGGAGTAGTGTTCAAGACACCGAACCCTCAAGAAGGCTCTAGCTCGACAATGCACTTTGTGGATGCTTACGAGGCCAAGAAATCACACAAAGATCCAACTGTGGCAGTAGTCACAAGGACTTAAGAATATTCGAAGAAGAATCCAGGAGGCGAAGGTGAAGAAGGGAGTCAAGAGAGGATAGCTGAACACGAAGAGGTAGAAAACCAAGTTGGAGGACTTGTTGGGCAGCAAGAGTTTGAGGATGGGGAAGAGGTTGAGATCCTTCCACCAGTGACCAAGGAGTTTGTACCGGGCATAGCACCATTCCCTGAAAGATTGAAAGCTCCTAAGATTAGAAAGGAAAGACAAAGTTCGGAAGAAGTAGATATTGTAAAGTTGCTCGCTGACACGGAAGTCACGCTGGATATTGGCACATTGCTGAAATGTTCACCTGCTTATAGGAAACAATTCTACAACGAATATATTAAGAAGCCGAGGAAAGCTCGAGATAAAAATAGACAAGATAAAGATGTCCAAGGAATCATTCAAAGTATTACGACGCAAATTGATTCAAATGCCTCGGCTGTGACGGTCGAAATTAAAGGGTATGCAGTCCCTGGTGCTCAGTTAGATAGTGGAGCCGCAGTCAACCTTATGACTGAGTTCATGATGAAAGCCTTAGGCCTCAACCACATGGAAGAAACGTCGATGTCCTTGAGAATGGCGGATCAAACACAAGTGAAGCCTGCGGGTCTTTTGAAGAATGTAAGCACAGTTGTGGGTGGTCTAGAGTTTAAAGTTGATTATCTGATAGTAAGACCAAGGACCTCAGAGGCTACCTTCTCGATCCTACTTGGACGGCCATGGCTGGTGCAAGCCGAATGTGTGCATGATTGGCGCACAGGTTTTATTTCAATAGGGCCAAAATACGATCGGATTCAGTTGCAAGTATCCCCACCCTCGAGCAACAAGAAGAAGACAATAATAGTCGATGAGATGGAAAAGAAAGAGAAGGAGAAAGCAAGGCACGAGAGTGCACGAGCTAGGTTTTCTTTGAACACGGACACCTACAAGAATCTGCTTCAAGACGGGTTCAACTTGCAACTCTTTAAGAATCAAGACACGAAGATGGGAGAGTATCAAAATCCATTGCTCTATAACGACGATTCGGACTAGGAGTTGCTTGGATGGTTGACGCATACAAGAGAATTTGAGTGCTACATGTTGAGTATAGACGCAAACGAAAATAAATTTACTCAATCCCTGGAGAAGGGAACTTCAAGGGAAGAATTGAAACTAGAGTTAGCTGCGGCGATGGAAGTGCAACAGTTGAGAGAAAGAGTTAGAATGCTAGAAGCAGAGATTCTAAAGAGAAGTCGAGAATCGGAAAAAGAAGCGAAGAGTAAGACTAAAGTGTCGGAAGCCATTTCAAAAGTTGCATTAAAGAAATTAGGTTCAATCGAAAGAGAACAAGACAATGATTTACTGGCCAACCATGCACGCGTGATCGGAGAGCACAGTCCAATCACAGTGTTATCAAGAAATAAGGAATATTCGCGAGAAGCTCAGTTGGAAAAGTGGGAAGTTTTTCCAGAAAAGTTCTTGAGTATAGGGTCAGAGCTACCAGATGGAGTACGAGATTGTATTAAAACGACACTCAAAAATTTCAGCAAGGCCTTTGCATGGTCATACAGTGATTTGAGAGGAATTGATCCCCGAATCTGCCAACATTATATAGATTTGGAAGAAGGCACCCGACCAATATGTCAACGACTCAGGCGAACGAATCCAGTCTACTCGGAATTGATCAAGCTGGAATTGACCAAATTGTTGGAAGCAGGATTCATATATCCCATCGCATCCAGCGAATGGGTATCACCAATTGTAGTTGTTCCAAAGAAAAATAAGAAAATCCGTATTTGCATAGATTATCGAAAGTTAAACGAGCGCACAAAGAAGGATCACTTCCCCTTGCCATTTACTGATCAAATCTTGGACAGAGTGGCTGGCCATAAATTGTACTCATTTTTGGATGGTTTCAGTGGGTACAACCAGATCCAAATTCATGAAGAGGATCAATCCAAAACTACTTTCACGACAGAATGGGGTACGTATGCATATCGGGTGATGCCATTTGGATTATGCAATGCACCGGCCACATTCCAAAGAGCAATGATAGCTGCATATCAAGACTACCTGCAGGATTGGATGGAGATATTTCTTGATGACTTTGCAATCAGAGGCGACAATGAAAACATGATGGAGAGGATCGAAGCAATTTTAAGAAGAAGCATTGAAAAAGGCATTGCATTAAATCCTGAAAAGTGTACATTTGGAGTACGAAGAGGATTGCTTTTGGGACATGTTATTTCCGAAAAAGGGATTGCGGTTGACGAGGATAAAGTGGAAAAGATCGGACAACTTCCACCACCTCAAAACTTGCGACAACTCAGAGGATTTTTGGGCCATGCAAATTATTATCGACGTTTTATATTAAATTTTGCATCCATAGCGGCACCACTGACGACTCTCTTGAGGAAAGACCAACAATACCAATGGAATGGAGAGTGTCAAGTTGCATTCGACTCGATCAAAGAGAGGTTGATAAATGCACCGATTTTGGTAGCACCTGACTGGACGAAGGAATTTCATGTACATACCGACGCTTCTCATACTGCGGTTGGAGCAGTACTATGTCAAGCCGATGAAAAGAAGTTGGACCACCCGATTTATTACGCAAGTCGCAATTTGAATAGCACTGAGAGGAACTACACGACTACGGAGAAGGAATGCCTATTGATGATCTTTGCGGTGAACAAATATCGGTATTACTTGATGGGAAAGCATTTCACTTTTTATGTGGATCATGAAGCCCTTAAGTATATCATTAACAAACCAGAATTGTCAGGGCGATTGATGAGGTGGATGCTACTTCTCCAAGAATTTCAATTCACAGTGGTAACCAAACCAAGCAAAGCGCATATATTGGCTGACCATTTGTCTCGAATTGTTAATGAGGAGCCAATCTCTGGTGTGCCCGACGATGCTCCTGATGGGCATCTATTCCAGGTTGATGCGAAAGTACCTTGGTATGCCGATTTGGTGAACTTCTTGTGCACTACTAAATACCCGCCAGGAGCAAGCAAGAGAGAGAAGCAAAAACTGTTAGCATTGGCGAAGCACCATAGCATCATTGGGGGGCAACTCTATCGATATTTTGTTCATGAGAGCATTTATCGGAGGTGTCTCGAGGAAGAAGAAGCAAATCTAGTGTTGAGGGCTTTGCATGACGAACCTTGCGGTGGGCATTTTGCTGGTGAACTAACGGCAAGAAAGATATTATTAGCGGGGTATTGGTGGCCAACATTGTTCAAAGACTCACATACATACTGTAAGAAATGTGACAAATGCCAACGAATGGGCAAACCCACATTAGCACATGCTGCTCCTCTTACGCCGGTGCTCGCTCTTAAGCCGTTTGAGAAATGGGGAATTGATTTTGTGGGGCCTATTGATCCTCCCTCACGACGAAGATCCAATAGGTATATCTTGGTCTGTACTGACTATGTTACCAAGTGGGTAGAAGCCAAAGCTCTGAAGACTGACCGAGCTATTGATGTTGCTAAATTTTTGTACGAACAAATTATCACTCGATTCGGATGCCCGTTGGAGATAGTGAGTGATAGAGGAATACATTTTGTCAACGAACTGATCGAAGAATTAATGGAACTCTATAAGATCAAACATAGAAAAAGCACTCCATATTACCCGAGGGCAAATGGACAAGTGGAGGTCACCAACAAAATTCTTGAACAGATTCTGACAAAGACAGTAGCTGTGCATAGGCGAGACTGGGATGAGAGACTTTTGGAAGCTTTGTGGGCATATCGAACATCCTACCGAGTGACAACTAAGAGCACTCCGTTCTCCTTAGTATATGGCGAGGAAGCCATCTTTCCCATCGAAAAAGAAGTTCCGACATTAAGAGTGGCCATAGAAGCCAGGTTAGGCGAGGAAGAGTCATTAAAGGAGAGGTACATACAACTGGTCAAGCTGGAAGAAAAGAGACTCATCGCACAACAAAGTTTGGAAGCTATTCAGAAGAGACGAAAGGAGAGGCATGACAAGAATCTCAAAACCTATGTGATTCAAGAAGGGGATTTGGTGCTAGTTTACGATAGTAAATATTATAAATTCCCGGGGAAGTTACAGACAAGATGGGCAGGACCGTTTAAGGTGGTGGAACTCAACTCTAATGGTTCCATGCAAATTCAAGATTTAGGAGAAGAATATGCTCCCGTGAAAGTTAACGCGCTTCGAGTTAAACCATATTTCAAGTGATATTAGGACGGGAGAAGCTAGACGATATCCAAGCAGAAGGACGAAGTAGATTCCTTGTACATACATGTATAGTTATATATATATATGCGCATATGTAAGCTATGATTTGTGTGTCATAAATATTCTTCCTTGCTAGCTCAAGAATTTTGGACTTCTAATATTTTTGTGTTATGTAGAGACTGTTAGAGCCTAAGTAACAAAACGGCAGACCAAATTACGCAACTCTACTTGTACGAGCTAAGGATATATTTCTCGGACCAAACATTCGCCCGCATGGACATAGATGTCGACGACTTTGAGACGGAATACGATGTAGAGGAAGCGCATTGGCTGGTATGCTTTATAAACCAGGGTTTGGGTGTTGCATTTTACATTGAGTGTTTTGAGGAATACTTGGCTCGACATGTAGGATGGGCGGGAGATCGATATTACTATTTTGATCCTTTGAGGGAAATGCCTAACGAGGAAAACGATATCACATGGGCTTGGGCAGATGTGCTAACGCTAGGAAGTGATGACGGAGCTCCTGAAGTTGAGCCTGACTCGCCTTAGGGAAGTTGTCGGGATGCGAGTACGATGAGAGACTACATTAGACATTTCGGGGACTCACATTCTAGGACACCTAGGGATAGGTATACGAGGGACTAAGGCATAGCTGGTTGTAGTTACCAAGTGAAAAGTCGAATCGAGGAATACATATGTAGTGTCTGTAATTGAGAGAATGGAGTGAAGAGGGGGTTGATCTGTCAAAGGCTAGTGTGTATATGTTTGCATGTCTGTGTGGGAGCAGTGGGAAAAGTCCCTTTCTTCCTCTCCCTAATTCTCACGACTTGGGTGAACTAATTAACTATGAAAAGAAAAACGAAGAAAAGAAAAGAAGAGAAAAAGAAAGTGTGTTGTGTGATCGTACCAATGCGCTATGGTGGGCTAGTAGGTGGGTGGATTTATCCTCGCCGGGTGGTTAGGACTACGAGCCGCAGCTAGTTTCACCATAGGCTTGGAAGTATGTGTTTGTGTCTTAGCTACGCGCCATAATGGGTTGGTAGGTAGGTGGAGCTATCGTGGCTGGGTAGTCACGACCACGAGCCGTATCCAGCTTCGTTATGGGCTAGCTGATATATGTTATGTGTGATCATTATGTGTTTGTGTGTTGTGTGCTGCATTGCGTTGGTAGATGGGTGGAATCAACCTGATCAGGCGGTCAGGTCCACGAATCGCATCCAGTGTCAATGTAGGCCAACGTGTGAATATAAATAAAATTTTCATATGAAGTTATTCCCCACTCCTGAGGGGGAGAGGGAGAGAGGAGAGGGCGATGATCGCCTGGAAGGGAACGTTATCTTCTTGTATGATTGGTATGTGTTGGCTTGCGACAGATCAGCCCACTTTGAATCAACATTCTTGAAGGCACTGAGACTGTATATGTACTTATGGATGAGGCTTTAGCGAGGTAATGCAACTATCTTGCTTTACAACTTGTGTGCTCTATCTGAGGGTTTTTCTAGTGTGTGGGACACTCCAGGGTTCTGATGTATGTCTTCACTTGTACTCGAGTTTCGATGATTTTTGTAGGACGACGATGGGGATTCTTCGGAAGTGTCTAGTCATGGAATGATTGTACATAGCGAATAGTAGATGCAATAATGGGGTATGCATTTTGGGTATTTTTGCATCTCCGATTGGATTCATTTTAGTTGTTGTTGTTATTTTGGTATTTTCTTTCTGTTTTTCGCAATGGTAGTTGCAAGGGTAAAATATGGAAAGGCATGTATGTGTTATCTTGATTGAGACCATTTTTTATAATGGAATGTATGAGCAAATTGATGCATGGCTGAAATGGAATTGCATATATGTGCATGATCTTGGATCATTTTGGAAGTGACTGATTTGTATGTATTCATGAGTGATCTTTTTAGCACTAATAGCTTCGATGAGTGCAGGTTCAGTTGGAGTATCGGCTCGATGGAAAGGTATGCAAACTAGTTGTGCACTGATGTTTTCATGGCTGTTTTGATTAGATTGCAGCAAAAGTGGCTCGTCAAGGACGACTTCGCAAATAAGAAGAGGGAAGTATGTTAGCTCCGAAAATGGTTGATTTTTATGCACTAATGCGGTTCTATTTGGCAGGAAAATACGGTTGATTTCAGGTACTTGAAGAGTGGAATTGATGATGGACAGAGTGTCATGACAAAGCTTGTTTCGCCTTCTTGGCTCTGCTGATTTTGCTGCACGATATACTTGTCATAATGGATTCTTCTCTGATTCGTACATTGTTTCAGAAGATAGTAAGAAGTTAAATTTACAACAATAAAAAGAGGCACTCATGCGTTCATGGAGGTTTGCACAGGAATATCGTTCTTCATTTTACTCAATAACAAGGACGGTGAAAGATTGGGATGAGCGTTCGTCAATGCTCCATCTTAATGCATTCATGAAGACGGAGGTAGGAAGGCTCAATGTCCCATAGTGGAAAGGTTGACAAATTCCCTTATGATGCATGGTCGTAACAATGGTAAAAAGTTGATGGCAGTATCTCACTGGCCGATTATATGGCTGTTTCCATGCATAAGCATGCAACTTTCGTCCCTCATACTGCAGGGAGATACTCTGTAAAGCGCTTTAGGAAGGCAGTCAATGTGGGGGCAAGGTTGTTTTTTTTTTTTGGCTATTTTCCCATTTATTGAGGATGGAAGAGTGGGGGGGGGGGGGGGGGGGGGCAGATCCATTGTGTTGCAAGTCTGACGAGCGAAACGGCTTTTTGTTTTTTTATGAAAGGCATGGCAGGCAGGCGGCGGTGGCGGTTTTTTTTGGCCCATCCTCTGACGCGCGAAGAGCTGGAGGGTTGAGCCTGATGATTTTCTGGCTCTTACACCGATAAGGGAAGGAGCTGGAGGATTAAGCATAGGCAAAAAGGGGAGGGGCCTGCTCCATGGGAAGGCCACAGTGCTGCTCTTATTGACCGTATTCCCTTTATTTTTGGAGGGTGTGGAAAGAGTGGGGATGACTCTCATGAAATTTACTTCAATGATCTCTACATGCTAGATACAGGGAAGCTTCGCTAGACAAGGGCTTCAACAAAAGGCACACCTCCATCACCAAGGGACAGCCACACTTGCTCGGCATGGAATAACCACCTGGTAGTGGTGGGCGGGGAAGATAGTCGAGGACTGGCGTACAGGGGAGCACCCTATGGTCGTGTATCTTCCGAAAACCGAGGAGCTTCGAGGAGGGGGGCTTGGGTGGTGATTGATAGCAAGATCAATCCTGAGGAAGTGGAATTGTTTGCAGACACAACAGCAAGGGCAGGCATCTTAGATTGGATGGCTGGGCAAAGACAGTGATAACTGGCCGTGCAAGACTCGGAGACCTTGGGCCGCTTGTTTCACATGAAAGAGTGGTGCTTCAAGCTGATCAAGTTGGGTTTCCTGATTCGGCTTCAAAGACAGCACAAACATTGATGGACTTCAACAAAGAAGGGCTTCCTGTGTTTATCATGGCTAATTGGAGAGGTTTGGGACTCTCTCGTTTAGAGTTATAAGTTTTCTTACTTTTTATGATTAAAGCAGGTGACTCTGCTTTGCTACTTGTTGCCGTTGTAGTGATGATGATTGTACCCTTTTGATTTTGGAAGAATTTTCTGGCTTGAAATATCATTGATATCTGCATGTGCTGTCATGTTGCTCACCGATTGCATATGGTGTTAACGGTTACACGCATGCAACATTAAGTATGGGTCTTTGGATCGTCTGTGCAGGCTTCCTGTACTTTGTGTCTTGAGGGTTCCATTTTTTCTGCCTCGTTGTCCTTTGACATCGATTGTCCTTGGGCTTCATCAGGAGCATATATTTCCCCAAATTACTGTTGATTTCAAGTCGTAGAAACTAAACTTCGTGGTCGATTGTCAAATCATGACCTAGTGGTAAGCGTATCCTTCACGGACCATGTCTTACGTCCATCTGTATTGTTGTTTTTGACAACTAGGATGCTAACATATATCTCTATTATCCATCTCTTTGGTAATGGTTTTCTCCTAAAGTGGACACATGCGTTGGATGATATTCATGCGATGTACTAGAGCTTTCTTTAGTGTTTAGACATGAATGTTGTGCTGTGCTGCAGGCCTCGATTTTATGCACGGAGCATAAAAGGAACACTTCATTGCAGCCCTTGAAGGGATTCATTGAGGGTATTCCTAAAGTGCTATTGTTTTTTTTATTTCCTGAGGAATAGGACACTATCTCCGAAATAATCTGTGGTTGTGCACGGAAGATTGAGTGGGGTTCCGGAGCATTCAGATGAACATGCCAGTGATATGATTATCACGGGTTGGAGAACTGAAAGGGGGATGTGACTTGCATCGTGAGTTACACGTATCACCTATTTTGAAACATGGTTTAAGTAGATGATAGTATTGGCCTTTTCATGTATTGAACCAATGTCGAAGTTTGGCACATTTCCAGTCCCTTTCTCTACCATTCGGATGAGGGTAAAATGGCATGTTAATGACTTGATATTCTTGTTGAAGCCTTAGCCATGCAGCTCCGTATGCAGGACCAAGATTGTATCTTCGTTTCGCTTGCGGGAATGAATGCTAATGATTGGAGTCATTGAAGCAATTGTGCAAGGGTTGAATCTCTTCCTTGTGAGAGTATCACACATGCGAACCGAGGCATAGAGAAGGAACATCCAGCACGGTGATTCCAGTCACATGGAAATATTTGTCGAGGAACATTCATTATCTCAAATCGAGTGTGGATTCAATTTCTTCCATGACTTAACAAGTAGGATGGCTGATAATTCTTCCTATCTTTTGTTTGCGTTTTGTGCTAGGTTTCCTTATGACTGAGGTTGCCCATCATTTCCAGAAGAGATAGAAACTCAGTTCGCAGAGCCTCATCCAACGTAAAGAGGACAAGACTTGTTATTCTGATTTCTCTTATGCAAGGAAACATCAGATTGACATGACAGGGCTTGGCTGTGGCCTACAGAGGAGGTGTGAGTAAGGAAAAAGAGGGATGTTGTCACAAGTAATCACTAGGGCCGAATAATTATTGGTGCATGTATCTTCTTCGTGTCCTCCAAGGATACATTGGAGTGAGGTTGGGAACTTAGGCAGATAGAAGCTGATCTAACATCAAAAATTTTGAGAAATTATCATCGGCCATAAGCATTGGTGGGCATCTTTTTCTTGGGCGTTAGAAGTTTACATATTGGGTGCGCTTGCCGGGAATTTATGAGCTAGTGCATAGCCATAAGAAAAATCCATTTCGAGATAATTGTGGGCTCTAGGTAATCCATTAAAATTTTTGAACTCATGATAGTCACCTTCAGGACCTTCAAGAATGTTAAGGAACCTCATCTCTCTGCGCTCCGATTCAATGAAGGCAATCAGGATCTTGTTTATGACATGAGCACAACGCCC
This sequence comes from Ceratopteris richardii, assembly GCA_020310875.1. Lineage (NCBI taxonomy): Eukaryota > Viridiplantae > Streptophyta > Polypodiopsida > Polypodiales > Pteridaceae > Ceratopteris > Ceratopteris richardii. The sequence goes on along the minus strand of CM035418.1, from coordinate 191,392,372 downwards.
TCTATTAATGTTGTTTATGCATGGCATGCCTGCATAAAGTACCCACCGGCCTGCTTAAATAGACATTTGAAGAGATGTGTTAAACGGCCGCCGGACAAGGACAATTGTACTTAGACACTAGAGGGCTTTAATGAAGAAAGAATCCAAGCGTTAGACGGCCGCCGAACAAGGACAAGAGTACGAGGACAGGGGGCTTAAATGAACAAAGAGAATCTTTCAGGGAACGCGCAGGTAATTGCAGAAGTGCGCACCCTTGTAAAAAAATCCTCTATTTAAGGCAATGAAAAAAAGAGCAGAACAGCCCCTGTTTTTGGTGGGAATTGTAGTGTGTTGTTTGAGTAAGTCTCGAGCCCGGTTTTTGGGAATTGCAAGTGTAGTATTGAATGTGTATGTGTTCTGTTCCGTCTGTTCCAATGTCCCTGCTGCGTATCTGTTTGTGTGCGTAGGCGCGTTATAAAGCAGTGTTACGAATCGATACTGTGTTGTAGAGATTCCGTCCGGTAATGATTGAAGTGTTCCTGAACGTTGCTCAAGTTAGAAGGCGTTGTTTGATTGTTCTTCTGTGGAGCTAGGAAGTGTGACGAACCAACACGGTTCGATTGTGTGTTACGAGTCTCTATAATTGACTGAGTCGGTATCATAATCTGTGTTAAGATTAGTACCGGTAATGTTCTGAATACGAGTAGAGTAATAAGAAGGTTTGCGACAAGTTACTGTTAGTAGGCATTTCGGCTTGAAGTTGGCACACGATAATCTGTAGAGTGACAAGGAGAACTGCGTGGTGTATGCGTGTGAAGTTACCTAGAGTGCGTCTTGTGTATTGACTGTTGATCCGAACTACTGCTAGACTCCTATCGCAGGAATAGTCTGGAGTGTTGGATTCCAATACATTGGTAGTTGGTTGACCAGAACAACTACTGAGCCAAGACGCGCGAACAGGTTGACGGTCTGAATGTAAGTAGAACAGCGTCGGTTTATGGTTAGATGTTTAGTACGAGAAGATTGACTGTTCGAATCCGCGTGACTTTAAGGCATAAGGTCTAGTTGGCACACCTATCTGCCTTGAAGAAGTACGGCTTAGGTGATTTTGTCATTGAAGTATCTTTTGGCTCGTAGAATACGTAACCGGATTGCTACCCTCAGTCCTGAAGTTCTAATTCCAATACACTGAACAGTCTTCCATTGTTCAGGGACGGATACTGAGCTAAGGACGGAACGACAGTAAGATTGTGTGTTAAATTGGGAAAATAGTACAGGACCTCTGTCTAACAGACCCCTACCACTCCCAAGGACCCACGTGGCTAAGGGAAGGATTGCGGTTAGAAGTACTTGACACCAATTAAACTTGAAGTATTTGAATCGGAAGTAGAGCAACGCTTAACCCATAAACGATAGAACCAGTTTAACATTTAACATTTGGCGCTGTCTGTGGGAAGGTGGCATCAGGTTGCCAATTATCTGTGAACAGTAGCAGTAGCGTGCTGGCTGTTTGTTCAGAATCAACACTACGTTTATTGTTCGATTGACTGACGGTAGCAACAGAACCAGATTGTTGCCAACTGCTCAGATAGTACTACTAAAGCAATGATACATGCCGGTTACTCGGTCTGGCGAAACGTATCCTAGGAATCATACGACTGGAACACGAAAAGTACTAAAGACGACCCCAGGAAAAGAAGGTATAACGCGACCTGACTCAGTGGTCGAGCAAGTTAAGGACGCTAGAATTAATTCCGGTCATATTCCGGTGGAACGATCAACGCCCTTGGTACATGCTGGTGTCACTTCAACCCAGCCTAACCAAAATATAGTAATTCCAGAATCTACCAAGACGCCGTTGGAAACTAGTTTAACGATCTTGGATAAAGATTCAGAGTTATCCATGATTAGACAAACGCTAGGAAAAGAAATCGGTAAAAGCGGAAAAATACTAAAGTCGGGTACACTGTCAGTTCATTCCGGTGATATTCCGGTAATAGAAACACCAACTGGTGGTCAAGGATTACCATTTTTTGCGGAATCCTCAGCCAGACCCGCGTGTCTGGAAGAAAGATTTCGGATATTGGATATCCAGAAGGAAGGAGAGGTATTCGAAGCAGAGATCCGAAGTATCCTACGCAAAAACAGCACACCGGAAGGCACGCCATCCGGCGATCCAGATTCTGATAGTTCAACTAATCAACCTCAAGATACAGAAGAAGAACCGGATACACTCACGATGAACGAACAACAACAGCAACAACAGTTAGGCCAACCAAGGCCGCCTCCAACAGGAGTAACATACACGAAATTTGGTGGATTCCCAGGAGATGACCCGGATGCTCACGTACGCACTTTCGAGATCAGTTATGCAGTCCTCAACCACCCACCGGATCAGGCATACAAAGCCATTGTTTTTCAATCTACTCTAGTCAATGAAGCGGCTAGATGGCTTACGGAATACGACATTAATCATTTCGGTACCTATGATGCCGTACGAGATGCTTTTTTGCAACGATTTAGGCTAAAGAAGAACCCCACTGAAATCTTTGAGTATTTACAGAACAACCGACAGAAGGCAAATCAGACTGTCCAAGAATATGCTACACTTTTTAGAACACACTTGTGACAGATACCACAGGCCCACGCCAACTTACCAGATGATGAGTATTTACAGAACAACCGACAGAAGGCAAATCAGACTGTCCAAGAATATGCTACACTTTTTAGAACACACTTGCGACAGATACCACAGGCCCACGCCAACTTACCAGATGACGTCATCACCCAGTGGTTTATCAATGGACTAACCCCACAACTGAAGCAGATTATGATCATAAGATGTGTCGGAGTAATGACACTGGATGCAGTCATTGCAATGGCTCTACAATTGGAATCCAAGGTTGGTGGATTTTCAGAAGACTTGGAATGGTTAAGGACAAACAAAAATATGACTGAAGATATAACGAGGCAAGTATACTGCACTACGTGCAAAAATTCAGGGCATACAAGTGCCAATTGTGCACTAAATCAAGCGTTTTGTGCTATCTGCAACTCTGCCGGACACACCACCGGAAACTGTGTTTACAACGCCAGAATACAAGGGGCAGCAACAGTCAATGCAGTCATCCAAGAACAGGTACAGCCGACGAATTACTATGTGCCTCCGCAACTAAGAAACAATCAACCACAGGGATATCGAAACTACCGAGGACAGAGGAACAATAACTATAATGCAAACCGCTGGCAGAACAAACCACCACCGGAAAATCCCAATTTACCACCGCCACGCTGTCATTTTTGTGGTGAATTCGGACACATTAGAAGATATTGCAAGGACGCAGCTGAGTATGATCAAAGAAAGAAGGAGCGGCAAAATCCAATGGCCAACATGGTACAAATTACTCCGGTAGAAACGCAAACTGCTACAGTCCAGACCCGATCAGGTAAACAACTACAGCCAGCAGCAGAAGTATTTGAACCAGGAATACGAGAACAACATAGGATGTATAACAAGGCTAGTCACTGGACCGCCTCAGAACCACCAGTGTTCCCAGAACCCATTCCGGTGACTCAGACCTTGTCGACAAAGGAAGGAACACAACAAGAGGAGGCAGCAACAGAACAACCATCAGCAGTAGACATAACAGCAGATACTTCGGCAACAGCAGAGACCTCAAGTTCAAAGGAGCAGGATAACCAATCTCAGCAGGCTTGGGAAATTTTATCCAAGGCATCTATCACTCTGCCTCTCGGCCAACTACTGGCATTAGTTCCTGGCGTTCGACAACAGTTCCAGCAACAGTTCAGTCCGGTACCTTCTTGTATTTCGGCGACAGCAGCAGTTCAACCAGAACCTAATTCTACGGTTGATCATTCAGTCCTCTTGATTACAGTATGGTATAAGAATCATAAAATTACACAGGTATTGATTGATGGAGGCTCTGGTGTCAACATTGCAACTACGGCCTTATGCAATAGGTTAGGATGGACCGAAATCGAACCAGTTCAATTTTTTGTCAGAATGGCAGATCAATCTAGAGTCCATCCTGTAGGACTTGTGCGAAATGTACCCATTACTTTACAAGGTACGACCTTCAAAATGAATTTTGTCATACTAGATCTACCCGAATCCACTTTGGATTACAACCTTCCTTTTGGCCGACCTTGGCTGAAGCATGCAAAGGTAATACAGGACTGGTCTGCGCAAGAGCTCACATTCAAGGATGCCAATTGTAAATATGTGGTAAAACTAGATGCTATACAACCCTGCGAACCTCACGCCAGACCCTATCTTGTTGAACCAGTTCATATGTTAGAAGGACTATCAGATGATGAAGAAGAGTGATTTCTGAAGAGTAACGCCGATTTAATGTCTCTAGGAACTGTTGATCTACAGTCCGTCATCGATGACTGGAACACTTCAGTTTGTGCAGTAGTAGCTATCACCGAAGAGTCTGACCAAGCAGATATTGAATTACAACCACTATTCAAGCCAACAGAGGATACAGAGAACCCGCAACAATTTTATGTCCCTGAAGACCAGCTGATCACGTACAATCTAGGAGACAAGGACCATCCTCGACCTGTAAAAAGAAGGCAAAACTTACCGGAAATCTTTCAGGCTAATTTGATTCAGCTTCTTCGCGAATTCTCAGACATCTTTGCATGGGATTACAAAGACATGAAAGGATTAGATCCGCGCATTTATCAACACAGAGTTATGTTGAAACCTGAAGTTAAACCAATCAAACAACCCAGCTACCGGATGAATCCCAATTATGCATCACAGGTAAAAGCCGAACTTGACAGATTATTAAAAGTGGGGTTCATCGTACCAGTAGAGCATGCTGAATGGATCTCACCAATTGTGATTGTACCAAAGAAAAACAAGCAATTACGAATCTGTGTGGATTACCGGAAATTAAACGCAGCAACAATACCAGACCCGTTCCCGATCCCTTTTTTGGATACCATGCTTGATAGAGTCGCAGGTCATGAAATATATTCATTCTTAGATGGATATAGTGGTTACAATCAGGTTAGAATGGCTGAAGAAGATATACCAAAAACTGCTTTCATTACCAATTGGGGTGTCTTCGCCTGCACCGTAATGTGGTTCGGATTAAGAAATGCACCAAGCACATTTCAAAGATGTATGCAGGAGATATTTTCTCCTTATCTCACTTCATTCATGCAAGTATATCTTGACGACTTCTCAATCTTTGGGAAGATGATAGCACATTTAAGTCATTTACGATGTTGTTTTCAGAAGTGTAGAGAATATAGACTCTGTCTTAACCCAAACAAATCCGTGTTTGCGGTTTCGTGTGGCAAACTACTTGGGCATATTGTATCTGCTCAAGGTATCCGAGTAGACCCAGATAAGATTTCGGCAATTTTAGAAGCCCCGGTACCCGCAACTCCAAAAGAAGTAATGTGTTTTATGGGTCAAATACGGTGGCATGGCAGACACTTACGGTGGCTTGCTCACCTAGCAGTACCACTAAACAGGCTAATCACAAAAACTCCCCGACAGTTTGAATGGACTAAAGAATGCCAAACTACATTTGATCGGCTCAAGTATCTCCTGACGCAAGCCCCAATTTTACAACCACCGGACTGGGACAATCCGTTCCATGTTTTGTCGACGCTTCAGATATTGCAATTGGCAGTATTCTGATGCAGCAAACAGATAAGTGGTTTTGCCCTGTTTATTACGCCAGTAGAAGGCTTGCACCGACAGAAAAGAACTATTCCACTACTGAAAGAGAATGTCTAGGATTGATTTACTCAATCAAAAAGTTCAGATATTATCTACTAGGCCGGAAGTTTACATTTCATGTGGACCATGCTGCCCTTGTTTATCTAGTAAGACAGCAGCATTTAGGTGGACGATTAGCACGATGGGTTTACAAGAATTCGACTATGACGTCTTTCACCGACCCGGAAATGCACATGCCCTAGCGGATTTCTTATCTCGCTTGGATTCCGGTGAAGCTCCGGTAGGCATAGATGACACGACTCCTGCGATTTATAATGCTGAACCACTATCCGATGAGACGGCCAACCTACAAGCACCATCTACATACTATGATCAGATTCTAACTTTTCTCACCGAAGGACGCTTTCCAGCCGAGACTGCCAAGGCAGTTCGAAAAAAAATTGCAGTCTTTAGTCCCCGACTCCGGATAGTTGCTGGAGAACTATATTATGTAGATCATATCGGAATCCTACTTCGCTGTATTCCACCACATGAGGTTAATTCAGTTATCACTTTGGCTCACTCAATTCCTTCCGGTGGCCATTTTGCAGTAGACTTAACTCACCGGAAAATTCTGCAAGGAGGTCTCTGGTGGCCAACGATGTACAGAGATGTCGCACAGTTTGTTAAACAATGTGATACTTGTCAAAGAACTGGTCAGCCTTTACAACGGCATCTTTTTCCTCTGCAACCCATCTTACCATTAGAACCTTTCCAGAAATGGGCTCTAGATTTTATCGGGCCAATTACACCTCCAGCCGTATCCAGTAACAATCGATACATACTGACTTGCACAGACTACGCAACTAGGTGGGTAGAAGCCTGGGCTTTATGATCTGCTACAGCGGTTACGGTAGCAAAATGTCTACTCACGGATGTCTTCCCACGATTTGGCTTACCCCTGGAAATTGTCTCAGATCAAGGCACTCATTTTATAAACAATCTAATGAAGGCCCTTACACAATCATTCCAGGTCACACATAAATTTAGCTCTCCTTATTATCCACGTGCCAATGGATTGGCCGAAAGTACAAACAAATCACTGTTGAATATCCTTCGGAAATTGATCATGGAAGCACCGGAAAGATGGGATCAACTACTACCTGCAGTATTATGGGCATACCGGACTACATATAAGGTAACAACAGGCTTGAGACCTTTCAAACTAGCTTATGGCTTAGAAGCAATAGCACCCATGGAAATAGTCATCCCAAGCCTGCGTGTAGCAATCACTCAGAAGATGCTACCGGAATATGCCGACAGCACGAATGGACGCACTCAGAGAACTTGATGAGCACCGATGGCTCAGTTTTTTAACTATGCGCGAAGTACAACTAAGGCAAGCCAAGACACACGATCGATATTTGAAGACTCCAATCTTTTCGGTAGGCCAGCTTGTACTCTTCTATAACGCAAAATCGGATAGAGCAGCAGGAAAATTCAAACTACGATGGTTCGGCCCTTTCAAGATCTCAGAACAAATCGGTCTGACAACTTTTCGGTTGACTACGTTGACCGGAAATCCACTTCCAAAGGTAATCAATGGGTCGAAGCTACGGCCGTATTATCCCACTACTAGTACGCATTAAATTATTCGGTGGCAAACCGCGTTTTGTATAAATTTTTGCATTTTTTTTTTTTTTTTTTAGTTGTGTTTTGTACAAATCTTTATGTTACCAGCCGCCCCTCCCTACCAGTCACTCAAGTACGCACGCCAGCATGCAAACAGTATCATTCCCGCACCGCACAATGATACCCACCCCCCCCTTCCCACCCCCACCGTGTTCTCCTTATTTAACCCCCTCGGTTGCGCCAAAAACGCTATTGTGTTCTCGAGATTATACGTATTATCCCTGTCCCCTGTGTTGACTGTAAGTGTGCTCGTAAACACCATGGAAGCGCTAGCCAACTATGCTACTTTCCGTGATGGTATCCCTACAGACGTAGGCGAATACCTGCGTTGCAGAGGGTTGGCTAACTTCGCTGAGTTGCCCTGGCACTCAGTGGAAGCCCATCCCTTCTCTGCGCAGATCATCCACGCC
>CM035418.1:190774587-190779587 GCA_020310875.1 Ceratopteris richardii | reverse complement strand
TCAACAACAAGGGGAAGCAAATACATCATCAAATCAAAGACGAAGCTTCATCAAGAGGAGTAGCTCTATTTTTTGAGGTAAAAGCCATCCTTTCCAACTTCATTGCATCAAGGGGGAGGTTCAAAAGAGTTAGGAGGCACCATGGCTGATCTCAATGCTCAGATTGAGAAGCTCGAAAAAGGAAACTACCAACCGTGGCGATTTAGAATAAGCAATTTTTTGATGGGGAAAGGTTTGTGGGGACTTGTGAGTGGTGGAGAGCCAAAACCCTACATAGATGAGGTAAATCCAACCAATGATCAGAGAAGAGCAGTAAGAGAGTGGGATGAAAGGGACAAAAGGGTCATTTTCATTTTATCTCAGCATATTAGCAACTCTATGGTAGGGCATATTCAAGATTTGGATACATCGAAGAAGGTGTGGGAGTGCTTGGAGAGATTGTATTCAGCCTCCACAAAAGCTAGAAAAATTCAGCTCAAGAATGAGCTAAATAATCTTAGGAAAAGCCCCTCTCAAGGTGCTAATGATTACATATTAAAGGTTAAAGAGCTTGCAGATGCACTAGGGTCAATCGCCTGTGCCCTAGATGATGACGATCTTGTCGCCCACACCCTAAATGGACTTAGGGATGATGAAAAATGGAGGGCTTTCACAACTTCAGTGTATGTAAGGGACTCTCTTCCTGATTTTGATCAACTAATCACTCTCATGGTGACAGAGGAGATGAACCTTGGTGGTCATAACGCCAAGGATAGCCAAGGGCAATTGTTGTATGCAGGTAGAGGAAGAGGAAGACACAACCGAGGTGCTTCAAGAGGAAGAGGAAGATATCAAAGCAACCAAGGAGGTCAAGGACAACAAGAAAATGCAGGTCAAAGAGGTGGAAGAGCCACAAATAGAGGAAGAGGTGCAAGATTTGGTGGAAGAGGACAAGCCACTTCAAATGGATGCTTTGTATGCGGTAAGCCCGGTCATTTTGCAAATGAATGCTATCATAGAGCTCAAAGACAAGGGAATCAAAGCAACAACAACAACAATTATAGAGGGCAAGGTAATTATGCAAACACATCATCCAGCCAAGGGAATGATTATTTACTTGCCATGAGGTATGGTGAAGATAGAACTCAAGCTAGTGAAGATGTATGGTATGTAGACAGTGGATGTAGCAATCATATGTCATGTCGAAAGGAGTTTTTTAGTAATCTGCAGGTCCCAAAGCATCAAGGGCATGTGGAAACAGGTGATAACTCAGAGCATATGATTCAACATGTGGGAGATATCAGTTTGGAAGGAAATCAAAGAGCAAAGTGCTTATCAGAGGTATTACATGTCCCTACTATTACCAAAAACTTGATTTCGGTAGGCCAAATGGTAGAAAAAGGCTATCAAGTTAGGTTCAATGAAAGAGGATGTTTTGTTGAGGATCCAAGGGTAGGTTTCAAGCTCATAGCAAAAGGAAAAAAGCAAGGGAGAATGTTCACAATGGACATAAATCAGCCACACCATTCAATGTATGTCACATATGGAGACAAGAGGATAGCAGATTTGGATCTATGGCATAAAAGAATAGGTCACATCAACCTACAAAAGCTCAAGGACATGCAAAGGAGGAGCTTGGTAACAGGCCTACCAAATTTTACATCTAAAATGTTGCATGAAATTTGTGTAGCTTGCCAACAAGGAAAACAATCAAGGCTGCCCTTCAAGAAGAGTACCTATGTAAGTGCAAATGTTTTAGACCTCATTCACACGGATGTTTGGGGTCCAACAAGAGAAGCATCCCTTGCTTGAAATAGGTATTTTGTAACCTTCATTGATGACTTTTCAAGGAAAGTGTGGTTGTATTGCATTAGAAACAAATCAGATGTGTTCCACTACTTCAAGAAATTCAAAGCACAGGTGGAGAAGGAATCTGGCAAGTTTATCAAAACTTTGAGATCCGATGGAGGGGGAGAGTACTTCTCCCATGAATTTTCTGAATTTTTGCAGGTCAATGGCATCAAAAGACAATTTACATGCAGGTATACCCCTCAACAAAATGGGGTAGCAGAGAGAAAGAACAGACACATAGCAGAGGTAGCAAGGTGTATGCTCAATGAAATGAATATGCCGCATTGTTATTGGGGAGAGGCTACATATACAGCCACATACATCATGAATAGATGTCCTACATCAGGTATACATCATCTAACCCCTGAGGAAGCATGGAGTGGAAGAAAACCTTGCATTTCACATCTTAGAATCTTTGGTTGTATATGCTATGTACATGTACCTCAAGAGTTGAGGTCAAAGTTAGATGCCAAATCTGAAAGGTGTATTTTTTTGGGATATTCTATGGAACAAAAGGGGTATAAATGCTATAATCCCATCACCAAGGAGCTGAAGGTAAGTAGGGATGTTGTCTTTGATGAGTTGAAGCCTTGGTATGCATGCACAAGTCCATTGCAGGTTGAAGACATAGGTGAGACAGATTTGAAGAATGATGATAGAGTTCAAGAAAGCATGGATTTGAGTGGTCCAAGCAACTCATGCAACACAAGGACACCCTCACCATGGAGTGGAAGGCTTAGGGAAAGAGAGACCAGCTCTGAAGAAAGCAAAGTCAAAGGCAATGAGAAGATTTCAGTTGAAGAAGGAAGCTATGTGGACGAGAGCATGTTGGAAGATGAAGAGATAGAAGAAGTTCAAACTCCAGGAGTGGCTAAACAAAGAAAGAAGATGGCAACCACACCAAAAGGAAGTGAAATAAGGTCTTCAAGAGTAAGATATCCAGTACAAAGGTTAACATATGATAATTTCATTGCAAAGCATTATGCATACATGACTCAGGTAATCAAGGACAAAGAACCAACTAGTTATGAAGAAGCTAAGGATTGCAAGGAATGGCAAGAGGCAATGAAGGAAGAGCTCAAAGCACTTGATGAGAACCATACTTGGAGCTTGGTACCAGCTCAAGAAGGCATGAAGGTGATAGGTAATAAGTGGGTTTACAAAATTAAAAGAAATTCACATGGTTCCATTGCTAGGTACAAAGCAAGGTTGGTGGCGAAAGGCTTCTCCCAAAGCTACGGGATAGATTATGATGAAACTTTCAGCTCGTAGCCAAGATGCCAACAATTAGGACTTTGATTGCAGTGGCCACATCAAGGAAATGGAGCTTATATCAGTTGGATGTGAAGAATGCCTTCCTCAATGGAGAGCTTGAAGAAGTAGTCTACATGAGCCAACCTCAAGGATTTGCTAGTATGAGGTACCCAAATCATGTTTGCAAGCTAAGGAAAGCACTATATGGACTAAAGCAAGCCCCAAGGGCCTGGAATCAGAGGTTAGTGGATTATTTATCAAGTTGTGGATACAAAGAAAGTGTTGCAGATCCATCACTTTACATGAAGAAGCAAGGAGACAAGACGGTATATATATGCATCTATGTGGACGATTTGATCATCACAGGAAGTGATATTGCAGGTATTAAAGATATCAAATCAAAGCTAGGAAAGGAGTTCAAGATATCTGATCTTGGAACACTAAAATACTTCTTGGGAATAGAGGTAATCTATGCACACAATGGCATCTTCTTGATTCAAAGAAAATACTTGTTGGATGTGCTATACAGGTTTGGTATGAGTGGTTGTAAGCCACTTTCTCAGCCCATGGAGCCCAATACAAAGTTGGTTGCAGGTCAAGGAGAGGCTATACAAGATATTACACTATATAGAAGCATAATTGGTTCATTAATTTATGCTACATTCACTAGACCTCATCTTGCATATGTAGTAGGTGTTCTCTCTCAATTTTTGCATACACCTACTCATGATCATCTTATGGCGGCAAGAAAGGTGCTTCGTTACATCAAGCACACCATCAACCAAGGTCTATTTTACTCATATGATGCTGATCTAAGTGTCAAAGGATATAGTGATGCAGGTAGCAAGGATGATCGAAGGAGTACATCGGGCTATGTTTTCATGATAGGTACAAAAGTGATCTCTTGGAGCTCTAAGAAGCAACCCACTATTGCTCTTTCATCCACAGAGGCTGAGTATAGAGGTTTAGCATTGGCTACATGTGAGCTATTATGGCTTAAGAAGCTACTTAAGGACTTGGAAGTGGAAGTGCAGGAGTTTCCTCTTTATGGAGACAACATTTCAAGCATCTATCTAGCTAACAATCCCATGTTTCATGCAAGGAGCAAGCACATAGAGGTTCATTACCACTTCGTTAGAGAAAAGGTGATGGCAAAAGAGCTAGATATAAGGTATGTGAACACTAAAATGCGGGTTGTAGACATGATGACAAAGTTTCTTGAAGGTACAAAGCTTGGAGGATTCAAGGAAGCTATCAACATAAGAGACATAGGCTGAAGCAACAAAGGAAAAGACTTGAGCTTGAGGGGGAGTGTTGAAAGTTTTTCAAGCTCAAGAGTGTGGGAACATGCCCCAAATTGAACCTTCCACATCATCCACAATCAAAGGAGGCTGATTTCCACGAGTTGGAGGCATCAAATCATGCCCATAATGGAAAGAATTTGATTAGAGAAGATTTAGCTCACCTCTTGATGTGATTGGACCTCACTTTTGACATGTATATGCTTTTGATTGGTTAAAGAGGTTAGTATGAGGTCTTTAAAACCTCTAATGAGTTGTATTATGACTTAGAGTCGTGGAAATACGTGCCCAAGCTGCCCCCTTGCTTAAGCACACCCCCTACTAGCTGTTCTCTGCATATTTTGCAGAAATTTCACTTTTACACACTCTATCTATCTAGATGTTTTTGGCAGAACCCCCGGTCTTGTAATTGTTGTTTCTCCTTCATCCGGAATCCATTTGCAATGATTTTTGTCTTGTTGGAAAGCTTATAAGTTCTACTTTGTCTGGTATAAGTCTCACGTTCAGTGCCTGCACATGTGCAGAGAAATGTCCAGAACAGTGTCTGTCCAGTTAGCTCATACTTTGTGAAGAGATCAAGTTATCTGTTTTGTTGCAGCTGGTTGAGGCCTCATC